>CM026178.1:1346385-1403538 GCA_014825975.1 Bombus haemorrhoidalis
TTGCGACGCGAAACGCAGAAGAAAGAAGGGCAAGCGTAGGTGGCATGAAAATTTTGCAGGGAGTGTTATAAAAAAAACAGCTAGGATCGAAAATTGCTAAGAATCGGACCAAAAAGGTGACCACCTGTCGTCCAGACGAGCCACATTTATGTTCGAAGTGTTTGACACAGCGCACCGTTACACGCAACGATTCTTCTCATTTTTTTTTATCCACGTTCCAATAAAAATGTTTAACCGTTCAATGGGGCGTTTTTATTTCAAAGTATCTTCTATCTATCGGTTACATTGAAAATGCCCCAACTGTGAATTTTCATTCAATTTTTACAATCGTAAGAAGCTGAAGAGCTCCGGTCACCGATGACCACCGTGGCGTCGCAGCAGAAACCGTGGTGGGTCGTATATGGCCCACGTGGCAGTCGAAGCGTTAATCAGTACTTTTACACCGATGAAGACTATCCTTTTAATTTTCTGTCCAACCATACGTCCACGTTAACCTTCCATGCGACCGTTAATTCTTCGTACAGCAAAAATAAATCATATATTCTTCAGGTGAGTAAATTTCTATTCTACTGGAATGCGAAAAATATGCAAAAGAGTGCTGTTACGCCATTGTGTTACCATGAACATGTAATTAAAGCCGGGTAAGTACGCAATAATTCGCGACAGGGTACAATGTTTTTAACGCGGCGAAAAAGGGGGCGGTCAGGGGTGCACTCGACCGCTTCGAACATTCTTCTTGCCAAACGTGTATCTGGTGCAGGCTGCGCGCGATCCACTCTATTGTCCTAACCTTGCTGCTTGTATTTGGCATACGCGAGTGTGCTTCAGAAACTCTCGACGCGCGCGAGAAGTTTGCATAAACGAGACTGCTGGTGTCAGCACGGGACACCAGGCAGCCTCGGAAATAGAATACACGATATGAAGAACGTCCGTAACGCGACAGGATCTAATAAACGTTACGGCGTTCGCGTCACCACGAGACTGTTCTAGGAAGCGAGGGGAAGAAAATACAAAAAGAAATATCGTTTCGCGGGAAAAGAATCGATCTGGTACGGGGGACAATTGAAAAATTCGACGCGAATTTCGGAACTGTTCCGGCCGCTGCAACCTACCGTTGCATGCAAATAGGATCCTCTGCGTGTGATTGCTTTATGCCTCGCAGCGGACGACGCGACGCAACGATGAAATAGCTGGCTGGAGCAAAGCTACGCCTGTGTTTTCCACGTTTTCCAGAAGAGAGTGGTTCGATGGTGCTCGTGACGTAACTGATCGTTTTGCACCTAACTGGGTAGAATTTCAGTTACGGCTAGTCACTGGCTATATAATTCATCGAATTCCTACAACCACTCAGCTTCTTACGTATGAAACGGTCGATTCTTAACGACTCGTATGCTAAATAGGATACATCATGCGATCGTGCGTGCAAGAAAAGTCTCATAGTTTAGGGTTAATACGTATAACGATACATGTGCAGAGATAAAAATATTGAGAATCGATGAAACGAAATCGGAATTCCGTATGTTACCGTCGAGGTGGTCACCATTTCTAAGAAAGCTGCACATTTGGTCTTCTAGTTTTGCGAAGCACCGAAGCCATAGACGAAGGATCGGGTGGAAGGCAAACCGCAGACTGTAGACAGGCGACGATGGCCTCAGGCTTTTCAGTCACAGGCTAACACTGCTAGCGTGCTCAATCGTACTCTTGTATTTACACCTCGCAGTATCCAAAATATATTTTCTACCTTACGCTTTATCCGCGCGTTTCTCTGTCACTTCTGATAACCTCAACAGTTACGATGCAATATTTATCGTACGAAATTGCAGCGGATACTTCGAGTCTTGCTGCTGTTTCGTTATCAAGGTCGTTAGGTAAATAAACGAACGCGATCGTACGGTGGCCAGTTCTTCGGTCTCATTTTTATAGCGTTCAATACACGGTGTTTCAGTTAGTAGCGACCCTTTTAAACAAATGTGACAGTTCCAACTTACCTGGAAATTAGCTGGTCGTGTAAGCCACAGGCCAATGCTCTACAAAATAAGCCTAATATCTTGCTCAAGCGAATTCGTCGGATTAATGATCTACCGCGTAATGCAATAACCGCATCGAAAAATCACCAACGTAATTCTAACGCAAAGGATAATAAAAAGAACGCGATGAAGGCGTGTCCATGGCCATCGCACTACTCGTCTCAATACCCTTCAAACAAAGCAGCTAGCTTGAATTGTGTCCAAGCATTGGTGAAAATTTCAAGGATGCAACAACCTCCACTTGCCTGTCCTGCTTCA
The DNA here is from genome assembly GCA_014825975.1 of Bombus haemorrhoidalis. Classification (NCBI taxonomy): domain Eukaryota; kingdom Metazoa; phylum Arthropoda; class Insecta; order Hymenoptera; family Apidae; genus Bombus; species Bombus haemorrhoidalis. The sequence continues at coordinate 1,348,671 of CM026178.1, forward strand.
TCCACCGCTAGACACGGTCCCCTAGCAGATCGCGGCAAAAAATTAATATTCGCGAAGGTAGCGCGGCAGCGGAAAGGCGGCAGTCACGTTCCACGCTCGCGTTGTCCTCGGACGACGTATTTGTCAGGCGCAAGAATGCTTTAGAAAGAGCGTGGTGCCGCGGTGTGTGGGGGGTTGGGGGTTGAAACGCAGGTCGGAAGCGAGGGTTGTCGGCTGGCAACGCAGGACAGAGCCGCCGCATGGCACCGGAATACGTAATACGGGGAATAGCCGTGGCCCTGGTTCACGTGGTGGCGGAGGGCTTTCGGCGGAGGGTGGCTGGAACGAGGGGTGGCGGTGGCAGCACGCTGGGGGAAGGGCTGGAGAGGGTAACGAGCCGCGGCAATTAATATCGCCGGGTTTCCACAATGCGCTTGCAAATGAAAGGCCTTTGTGACGTATGATTGCGTTACCGAGTGAATAGTTGAGTAATGGCGGTTCGTGGCGCCGCCATCCGAATCGCGCTAACCGTGCAAAAGCTCAGTCTCGGCTGCCGCCCGATAGTACCTGCCAGACGAGCCTCCTTCTCCTCTTCCCCGAACCCTCGCCAACCCACTTCTGACGCCGACAGTTTTCGTATTGAAGCCAACGTCGGATGGATCGCTTGTGAATGTCGCCGCTGTGTTCCAATCGTCCAACGGAATCGCTATGTTTGTTTGCGTTTCAGCCGTTTACAGCATTTCCCACCCTGGCGTGCGACAGCGATGGTCGTCCGCTGCGTGCTCCACGGAGTATGCATTTTGTCGGATCTTAGAACTGCGTTTAATCCTACGCAGTTGCTTGCTGATGGAAGTTTCTCTGTGAACCGTAATGTTGTTAAGGTTAGGTTAGCATTGACATGCTCAGTGAGGTAAGGTTACCACGATTCCTGTGACGAACATCGAAACCACTCTTCGTCCGTTCGTTTCACTGGAAAGAATATCTTCAAGACACGTTTAGATCGTTGGAAAGTATTAAGGAAGTTATATAGGAATGTGTCAGGTTGTCCGGAAAGTTTCTTTCGTTTTACGACGAAATAATAGACGCACGTTGTTTGTTTTATTTTATTTTCTACGACCGATTTTCTTCCCTTGGCACCTTTCACAGACTCGCTTCCACGTTTCTACGAAGTTCCACTGTTGTAAAAAACACGTTCGCGGGAGGAAGACACTTTCCGGACAACCTCGTACGTCGGAGCGAACGAGGAGTTCGATGAGGAAGGGTCTGTGATCTGTAAAAACTGCTCTAAATATTAATACGTCCGATGCTGATAAAATACGTCTGCATTTAACTGTGTCACCCCTGGAGCCGCGCATTTTCTTCACTTCGAGCAGCCACGATTCTTCTCACGATTCTTCTCCACTGTTTTGTTCAATCGCCTAATGAGATTTCTCGAGACACCAGAGAACTAAAAATACACCGGTTGTGTCAGTAGCGCGATGTTACTTATCGTTACATAATCGCGACGACGCGGTGTAACGTGTACGTCAATGCGACGAGTACGTTCAAATACTTTGGTATATTTTCTTACGAAGACTTGAAAATTCACAGCCGAATCCCCTAGAATGCAAATAATATAATGTCCATGGAAAAAAAATACTTTTGGTCTTACTACCCTTCGAACATTAGGTCGTCCGGAAAGTTTCTTTCGCGCAGCGAGCAAATAACAGACGCACGCTGTCCGTTTTATTTTATTTTGTACGATCGATTTTCTTCCGTCGAGATAAACACCGCGACGTTTCACAGACTTGCTTTCACATCTGTACGAAGGTTCACTGTCGTAGGAAGCGCGTTTGCGACAGGAAGACACCTTCCGAACAAATATATTGACATTGTGAATGAACATATTCAATGTTCAATTATTCCATCATACGTGTAATGTCATGTGTACTAATTGGTTTTTTCTTGTAAAAAAAAAAATGTTATCAGTTTCGCTGTTAGATGGAGGCAAAATTTGTGCGCTAATGTATATGGAATTGGGGGAGAAATTAAAATTGATATAATTTCTTCGATGGATCCAGTGCCTATAGGAGAAAAAGATCAGACGTCGAGAGTGACGAGTAATTTCCAACCGATACCCGTTGACCAATCACCGGTTTGGCAAACGTGTCACGGGGCTGACAGGAATCCGCTGCAACGCAAGCTTATAATTTATCGGATGAAAAAAGGTGGACGCAAAACGTATGGGTTTTGCATCAGACACAACAAATAAATATACGGATTTGTTGTTGAGTCGTTGCCTAACAGATTCAGTCGTTGGTATATACATCGAGGAAATTGCAACGTGCACGTGCTGGTTGTTCAGCCTCGTCGAAAATGCAATGTTTACCGGAAATATGCACGCATTTGTCAATATATATCTTAGACTAAATGCACTGGCTTTGGCAGAAAATTGTTTAACATAACATCATGAAACGTCCGACTGATTATATGTATCCCCGTGTTTGTCGCATGCAAATACTGCCCATTTTGTACACTAAATCGATGTACATGCCGATAAAATGTAGATTCATCGATAACAATCTCGTTCAATTACGTTACGTTAAATTGGCAGATGAGAGTAGCAACGAGTCTAGTGGCTCACGTTCGCGATCGAATTTTTCTCATTTAAATGGCTAATAATTGGAAAGTTACTATTTTATTTCAATGTCTTACGAATTTTTATATTTTAATTTCACTTTCGTGCGAATACAATTTTTTATCTCTCAAGCATTATCCACTTTCTCATACTTTTCAGCAATTCAATAAATCGATTAACAATCGCATCTAAAAGAATTCGAAGAACGCGATAAGTTTAAGCGCCTACGACGAGGTGCTAATTTTCACGTTATCTTCTGTTCGATATTATCGAGCAGCAACTGGAAACTCTTTCGATAAACCTGCGACCCCTGCACGTTTCACCATGAGGGTTGCGGGAAGCGCGGTTAGTCGCGGAAGATCGAGTATGAATAAATAATTTGGTGCAGCTCCTGCTTCAGGGTGCTGTCAGGATGGGTTACAGGCACGCTGTGTATAATAAGATTGTGATATATAAGAAAACTGTGCAGCAATTTCGAAATAAACAATGTATAACGTATTAGCACGGTGATGTTAATTCCGAGAATGAGCTTCGTGTCAAGAGTTAACAAATTACGATTCTTGTTACGTTTCTGACAATTCACTGGAATTGGTGGAGTAGCTGGGAACCGATAATAGCAAATGATACAAAAACTGTATAAATTAACAGCAACAAAAGCACTGTATACTTTGTTTCAAAGAAAGTGACGGGGTCGATGAAAACATGGTGACAATAATTTCTTTACGTGCGAAGCGAGCAGCTGCGAAATGGAACATCCGATTGCCCGAACGTGCAAAACGCAGAGTACATGCTGCCTACACACTGATAACACTCGCAACATCAGGAGCGTGGACGTGGTATTACGAGCGTCGCGTGTAATTTTTACCGATGCAACTTGAAACAGTCGAGAGTGCGTCATTATCAGCAACGAAAGATGTAGCAAAAGCAAGGAAATTCTAAAGAGTGGAAGAAAGAGAAGAGAATGTAACAAAGACTAGGAAGAAAGGAAAGGGGACAGAGATGAAAGCGCGGAAGCAGGAGGAGAGGAAAATAGAAAGAGAGGGTGGAAAATAGAGGAAGAGGGTGAAGGACGTGGTAGGACGAGGCCCACGGACTATGAGTAATATTGCGGGGCTTTTCCACCCCTGGGAGCGCGAACCTGAACGTGGAGGGTGGCTGACGGGGGTGGGAGCCCAGGGACGGTCGGGCGTGAGAGAGCCGCGAGAGGGTGCAACGGAGGGAGGAGCGCCGATCCATCAGCGTCCCTCCACCCTCGCCTTTCCGCCACTCTCATTTTTCTCCACGGTCCGCGCTCCATCATTCCGCGTCACATCCGCCCTCTTTCATCCCTCTTTCCTCCCTCCGCTTCTGATACGGTAGCGTGGCTCTGCTTCTCCTTGTTCCTCGTTTCTCCACCGACGATTTCGCCGGCTCCTCGACCCTGAAGTCATGCCCTGCCTGCTCTCTCTTTCTCCTCCGCTACCAGTATTCCCTGCCAGTAGCTGCGCTACTGATTACACTTTCCAAATTCATTAGCGGAGCCCTTGTCGGAGGTTTGCCCGAGTTCCACTGTCGAGAACTAAAACGTCGTGTCGAGTATGTACACACGGGGTAGGGGTAAGCCGCGAGAGAGAAGCGCCAGCAAGAGGGTGAGAGCGCAAAGGGTTGGCCCGTTTTCCTGTAGCTGTCGTTATGGATGTTTGATGAGCTGTTTTGCGCAACCGAGAACCGGTGCCGTTGGCTGCGTTCGCTTTTTCGACGAATCGTTCGGCTTTGGGGTGGCAGGGCTGTCGATGATCGGCCAATTAATATCGCTCGGGCTACGAAGCAGGGGATCAGAGGGTGCAGGAAATTTGGTACCAGAGCGATTTTAACAGCGCCGATGGCTAGCGAGCAACTTCATGAAGAAGTCGTTGCTTCTTTTCTCAACTGCAATTCCACCTAGTAGAATATCTCGATTCTTGCCGACACTAATATAAAATCCTGGACAGGACATCGTCGGGCCCGTACTTCGAAGCCAACGATCGCCTAAACTCGCAATTGCCCGATATCGTCGTGTATTTATTTTCATTCGAGTTTAATTAGCTACGCATTGCTTGTAACGGCGACCAATTAAATTAATAAGCCCAGGCATCTGTTAGTATATCCGGAATAATGGCGGTCATCCGTCTTCGGACTGCTACCGTGTTGGATCTGCGAGCCAGTCTCACGTGTAGCTGATTTCGCGAATACTCGATCCTTAAATACATTTCGATCGATTCGTTGTGAGCACAAAACGCGTTGCTTTTCACGAAGAGGCGAAGATACCGGGTACACAAATGGACACCGGGCTACGAATAAAACGTAATGTTACGAGAGCAGGGATACTGGCTTGCAAGCGAGCGTACGATTTAGTCGCTAATGGACTGCCATACTTTACACGTCGAAGGGAATATGTTTAAGAATGCATGTTGATGCGCGGTAATTCACTTTCGTACGTGTTAATATCGGCAGGCCGACGACGGCGAGGAATACCCTCGGTTAATATGGCCATAAATCGGCTGGCCTGGTAATCTAAAAATATTTTGTAACGCGTTTGTCATTGGGCAGCGGCGAGCAGCGCCTATAGGAGCAGGTCTCCTCCTGAATTAAATATTTCATTTCGAGCGATCAATCTCGAACGGGGGAATAACGTACCCTTTGGCCGATCCAACGGCTTCGCCCAAGACTCGTTCGTCGTTCGTTGCTACCTTCTTTTAAAACGCGGTGGCCAAAGAAACAAAATGGGCGGTACGCTTCCGCGGTAATGACCGCCGACGTCATCATCATTATCGCCCTTGTGTCCTGCTACGTTCGATCCCACAGACGTCTATGATGCCTGGCGCACGTCGATTCCATGGTTCTTCGATGGACGATGGCCATTGCCATTTCTCCAGTCGATTTTCTGCCGAATTTTGAAATATTAGCTGCGTTAAGTGATCATTTCGCTAGGCTACTATATCGCTTAATCTTAGCAGAGTTTCATACGCTGCCACTCATGCTGAACAGTTCTATGTAAATTATGCAAATGTTATATTACGTGTATTATTGTAGTATCGTGAACGAGGAGACTGGAGGTGTCAGGCGAATTATAAACAAGCGAAATACGTGCGTGATGGGCTAAGACAAAAGACAAGGAGTCGCTAAGGGACAAAAATGAATTAATAGTTATCGTGAGTCGAGGGTTGTCTTAATTATAATAAGTTATTGTGATTAGTTCGCGTTGAACGACCATCGTTTCCTGTTTAATTAATTTATTGTAAATAAACTAATTGTAGTAAGTCTGTTTAATACATTTATTGTAAATGAACTAATTGTAGTAAAGACTCTACATTATTATATATTCATAAGTTACGTACAAGTCGGCATATTCAATGTATCATGTAGATTATGGTTCAAATAACATGAATTTTTCAGCGAACTTGGTGATATATTAGCTGGTTCCTTTGTTGTCATATAAAATGGTAAGTATTAATCATATAGTCGTACATTTTTGAATGATTAATTAACATCTTCCACTTTGAACATATGTACATATACGCTGCCATCAAATATATTTCTGTCAAATAATATTTATGATAATATATATGTGAATCAGTATATATGTAAATAATAATGTGTATGTATATGATCAAAGAAAAATACCAATTTGTACGCAGCTTATGAATGTAATAATGTAATATAAATATTGTATAATTTGTGGGATCTCTACTACAATTAGTTTATACTTATGAAAGTAATAATTTGATATAAATATTGTATAATTTGTGGGATCCCTATTACAATTAGTTTATACTTATGAAAGTAATGATTTGATATAAATATTTGTATAATTTGTGGGACCTCTACTACAATTAGTTTATACTTATGAAAGTAATGATTTGATATAAATATTGTATAATTTGTGGGATCCCTATTACAATTAGTTTATACTTATGAAAGTAATGATTTGATATAAATATTTGTATAATTTGTGGGATCCCTACTACAATTAGTTTATACTTATGAAAGTAATGATTTGATATAAATATTGTATAATTTGTGGGATCCCTATTACAATTAGTTTATACTTATGAAAGTAATGATTTGATATAAATATTGTATAATTTGTGGGACCTCTACTACAATTAGTTTATACTTATGAAAGTAATGATTTGATATAAATATTGTATAATTTGTGGNGATCCCTATTACAATTAGTTTATACTTATGAAAGTAATGATTTGATATAAATATTGTATAATTTGTGGGACCTCTACTACAATTAGTTTATACTTATGAAAGTAATGATTTGATATAAATATTTGCATAATTTGTGGGATCCCTATTGCAATTAGTTTATACTTATCAATGTAATAATGTAATATAAATATTTGTATAATATGTAGGATCTATACTACAATTAGTTTATACTTATCAATCTAATAATGTAATATAAATATTGCATAATTTGTGGGATCTCTACTACAATTAGTTTATTTACAATGAATTAAACAGATGTTAGTTAAACAGGAAACGATAGTTATTTTACATGAACTAAATACAATAACGTACTATAATTAAGACAACTAAATAGTTGATTTGCAATTCTCATCACTACGATTCCAACGCTCTCTCTCTCTCTCTCTCTCTCTCTCTCTCTCTCTCTCTCTCTCTCTCTCTCTCTGTCGTGCGCACCACAGTCTCTCGACAACGCAATTCGCACTCTCTGGCTTCTCAACTAACACTCTGTGACTTTTCAATTAACAACGTTAATTAATTCGTCTTATTCACTTAGCATCCTTTTGTCTTTTGTCTTAGCCCCACCACGCACGTGTTCCGCAATCGCTCGTGCCCAAGGTCACGCAGGCCATTTCCACCTAATTATTCGATCGAAGAATCGACGATACATTGTTGCGCCTGTCGGCACTTAGGTTTTCTCGCGACATTGTTTATGGTTCGCCCGGTATCTCTTAACTATCAGTACACTAGAACTACCGATAGTTAACACGAAGTTATTTCTACCAAAACCAGTCAAAATAATTGGTCTTTTAAAAATACCTAATAATAGAATATTTTTATATTTACTGATTTATTGCTTTGTTACAGAAGAAATTCTACGTTATGCGATATATTTTTGATATTATTAATTCGTCTGGGATAATCATCCCTAAACGAGAGTTGCCACATTTATAAAACTGTGGAACCAATCGTTTCGACTGCTGTGGTATTTTTAGCGTTAGCATCTAGCGATCTAGCGATCGATCCGGAATTTTCCTGATACTGATAACTCATATCGAATGATACGCGGTAAAAATTTGAAAAACGTGTGGCAAGTTGTACAAAACGAGGAAATTGGTTAATTGGAGTTCGATAAACAAATTGCAGTACCCTTCTACAGTTTGGCAAGTGTCGGTCACATTGACTGGTATTTCGAGTAGCCTTGACACAAAATTATTTTCAGTTTGAATACATAAAAAAGAAAATAAAATTCATTATATTATTCGAAAGTCGTTACATAATTGCGGTAAAAAATATAACACAAAGCAGGAATTTTAAAATAAAATTGTAAAACCAGTCAATTTGACCAGTGTGTTAGTAAGTATTCTCTATATGTTTAAACAATTATGGGAGATTAAAGTGTACAAGTATAAAGTGTACAAAATATCCAATGCTAAGAAGTCGTTTGAATAATTAGGGATGGACGAAATCACTATAATACACTATAACACAAAGCAATTTTAAAATAAAGTTGTAAAACTAATCAATTTGACTGGTGTTAATTCTAGTGTTAATAAGTATTCTCTAAATGTTTGAATAATTGTGGGAGATTAGAATGTACACGTATAAAATATACAAAATATTCAGTGTTAAGAACTCGTTTGAATAATTAAAGATATAATACACTATAGCACAAAGCAGTTTTAAAATAAAATTGTAAAACCAGTCAATTTGACTAGTGTGTTGGTTCTAGTGTTAATAAGTATTCTCTATATGTTTAAACAATAATGGGAGATTAAAGTGTACAAGTATAAAGTGTACAAAATATCCAATGCTAAGAAGTCGTTTGAATAATTAGGGATGCACAAAATCACTATAATACACTATAGCACAAAGCAGTTTTAAAATAAGATTGTAAAACCAGTCAATTTGACTAGTGTGTTGGTTCTAGTGTTAATAAGTATTCTCTATATGTTTAAACAATTATGGGAGATTAAAGTGTACAAGTATAAAGTGTACAAAATATCCAATGCTAAGAAGTCATTTGAATAATTAGGGATGGACGAAATCACTATAATACACTATAACACAAAGCAGTTTTAAAATAAAGTTGTAAAACTAATCAATTTGACTGGTGTTAATTCTAGTGTTAATAAGTATTTTCTAAATGTTTGAACAATTGTGGGAGATTAAAGTGTACAAGTATAAAGTGTACAAAATATCCAATGCTAAGAAGTCGTTTGAATAATTAGGGATGCACAAAATCACTATAATACACTATAGCACAAAGCAGTTTTAAAATAAGATTGTAAAACCAGTCAATTTGACTAGTGTGTTAGTTCTAGTGTTAGTAAGTATTCTCTATATGTTTAAACAATTGTAGGAGATTAAAGTGTACAAAATATTCAATGTTAACAACTGAATAATTAAGGATGGACGAAATCACTATAATACACTATAACACAAAGCAGTTTTAAAATAAAATTATAAAAGCAGTGAATTTGACTGGTGCGTTAGTTCTAGTGTTAACTGGCACATCATAAGGGTGGAACATAGTACGTGCACAATTTATACAAATCCTAGATTGATCTACTCTGTAAAATATCAAGTATCAGCAGCAATATATAAACAAGTACACTATCTGTTGACGGGGCAAAGTTGACAGGACGAGCATCAGGCACGATCAAGCCCAATTCTATTAAAGCAGTCTGGCAAACACGACGTAAACAGGAACGGAGAGTGTCCGGTGGTCGTAATCAAATACGCATTACCAGAATATCCTAGCCACGTCGCGTGTCCGCGCGAGCGCGCCCGATCCTGGCTCGCATACATACTCCAGGTAGATGAGTATTCTTTGAACACCGCTTCCATACATCTGCCTACGATATGACGTGTTTCAGTGGGCCGGCGCCACGTACCGATAGGTAATAACGTGTCTGCGGTACATTTATCTTGGCACGCGAGGCGACCATCATGCTCATGAAGCCGAATCAGTGGCGGTGATCTGCCACCATGGGGAAAAAGAATACCTGCCGCGGATTTGTTGCGCACTGTGACGCACAGTCCAAGATTTAGAGGGTGGAACGCGTTAGAAAATCTCTGAAACGTGTGTTCAATTGAAAATCGCCACTCGAAATTCCGATTATTAGTTCTAATTCGAGGTAACAGCGAGCAAAATAATAACAATCGGCTAAGTTTGCGTTAGCTAGATGGAACGGCGCACGTGATCGCATGAAAAGCTTATCCTGTGATTACACTGTGGAGAAAATCTCGGATATGATATCATTTTTCATATAACTGGTGCTAAACTGACATGACCGAGAAATTGGTGCTAAACTGACATGACCGAGAAATTGGTGCTAAACTGACATAACCGAGAAATTGCCGCAACAACGACGATATACTTAGTGAATATTAATTATTTTGCATTTCTACGGATTGTAGTTACGTCGTGAGAGAAATGGAAGGCTACTAAAAGTTTCCATCTTCTGACTCTATCTCTTCGCCCTCGTTGTTACTTGTCGAAAGTCGAACCTGACGAGTCGCGCCTCGCGTAACGCCAGCTTGGGCAAAGAAACACTATCTGAAGGATACTTCAGGCACCGCGAGCCTCGCGTAACTCTGTGCGCCGTTCCTTCATCCCTGTTCGCCTGCCACCTTTCAGTGGGCGAAAGAAGAAAGAAAGGAAGAGAAAATACAGATGGAATGCGCTGCATATTCTCCCGCGGTGCGTAGCGGTCGCGGTGGAGGCCGACGAACAAATAACAGGTTGGCCATCGCGATATGAAATACGATTACCCCGGTTCGGCGTACGAGTTGCATCGGTCAGCCGCTGCCAAGTTTTCAGCGCATCGGTTTGTCAGGGCGTGCCGTCGTTCTCGTGCAGCATCGCGCTTACGACGAATCGGTAACATGGATAGAATTTTCAAGCGTGTCGCGCATCCGTCGCGCGAAAAGGTGTGCGCCGACTAGAGAAACAGAGATACAGAAAAACAGAGGGAGATGGAACTAATACGCTTAGGGGTTGAGAAAGCGGAAGAAAGAGGGAGAAGAGAGAAACGATATGAGGTAGACATCGCGAGCGCACGGCACACAGAGTCTACACACAGCACGAACTTGTTCGGCTTGGGATAGAATAGGATAGGTGGGGCCGTTATTAATCTGGTGTCGAGTTGAGCACAAAGTTATATAGGAGCTCAGGAAATGAAACACGAGAAACCTCCCCCTCCGTCGTCCTCGCCGCGCTAGCTGGCTCCCTCTTGCTTCGCCTCTTCTACGTCCACCTACTTCGCCACCCCGTTTTGCCCTCTCCTACTCCCACGTACAGGGCTGGCCGATCCTCCATCCCCCTTTTCTCTGTCCCTACAGTCCCTACATTCAACTTTGAATGTATTACCGGACCACCAACCCCCTGGCTGGCTCTTCCAGTCTCCGGTCAGATGGAGATATAACGATCACCGGCACATGAACCATGGGCCCGCGGAGACATGCATATTTATGTCGGCTGCCCATAGTCTCAGTCTGCCGCTGACATTCCGCCTGTCCTTTCCACAAACTTATACCGGCCTTCCGCGTTTACTTCGTACCACAGCTTCACTCTTTTTGCGTTCACCGATAAGCACCGTTAGCTGCTGTCCGAGGAATTTCGTGGATCGGTGAAAGCATATCTTTTAACTGCGATTATCCAAATTTGAAGCTTCAGAATTTAGGACGTTACATGGATCGTATAAAAGTTAGGTTGTAGGCTTAAGACTAGTCTCGCGACACTTTCGCTAGAAAATAAAAAGATTGTCGAGGGAAATATGGAGGCGGGGACGCGGACTAAAGTTAAGTATACCTATTTTATCTGGAAAATGTACGGTTCCTGGTGAGAATTAGGATGAAAAGGTAGAAGCTTGTCGTCGATTATGGCTAGATATGCATGGGCGGAGCCAAACAACAACGAGCGAATGGATAATAAAAGTAACAATCTGTCGGACAATCAGTATGTGATATCCGTTTAAACGATCCATTTATAACAGACGAGTACTTTAAAGTTCAATAATTACATTCTCTCGCCTGCTGATAAGGAACAATATTCTCAGCCTATCTTATCGATCATTCGATCCATCTCGCTGTATTTCGAGTTACCGGTATTTCAGACTTGAAAAGTCTGCGCTCGGAGAAACGCTTCACTCGTGATCTGAAATTCGATCGTTGCAGGGGTTAATTGCTAATATATAGGGGGACTAGATTCGAAAGGGCGACAATGACAAGAAGGCATGAATTACGCGGAGCCGGTTGTCGTCAGCCGGCGGCTAGATTCCTTCGATATCGAGGGGCAGAGGAATGAAATTAATCGGTTTTACACCGGACCGGGTGGCTAGGGGTTGGTCCGGCCGAGGCTGTCGAGAGTCGAGGCCTTTGGCGGCGGGCGGAGAAAAAGCGGGAGGGGTAGCCGCGATTAAAATCGCATCAGACCGACTTTGATGCACGAAATGCCCGCGTTACCGGTCTCTGGCTCTTTCGAGCAAAGCGCTGTACGCGCCACGCACACGATCCGAGCACCGCAGAAAGCGTCCTCTTGCTCGCGCGGCCGTTCTTCCTTCTCTTCACCACTCGCGGCTGGCGTCAGAAAAACGCGGAGCTTCGTTCGCCGTTGATGGACTTATAATTGCGCGGCTATTGCCCGGCGCGGAGAAGATGGCGGGGACGGTGGCGCCCTCGAGATGGCTGCGCTGACTCGCACGACCGCGTTCCACGATCCTCTGCCCTTTTCCTCGACGCTTACGCGCTCTTTGCATAAAGATAGCCCTGTACCAGCAGCTGGCCGCAATGATGTCGTTAATAAGCGTGTTCACTTGAGCTGATGGTCGGTTAAACTGGAAAAGATGAAGAGTCTGGAGATCGCGTACTCTTTGTTTTTTCCTCTGCTCTTTGGTGATCAGGATATTTTAATTGGGGCAGGATGCTCGTCTCGAGCTTCGGATCCTCTTTTATCCTGCAAACTCTTCGCACACCGTGTATACCACTGTAATCAACGGACGGATATGTTTGCCTATAGTTCGATTAAATAAGAAACGAACGAAGATTAAAGGAAAACAATTGCAGCGCGAATAAGGCACACCGGTCATCTCACCGTAGCTTGCAACGAGAGGGGTGAAAAGAGACGCGTGCTCGAGCTAGGGAAAGGAAGGAGGACGAGGAAAGAAGGAAGGAACAGAGGGAAGACAAATGCCGGGGCCATCAGTGCGCCAAGCCATTTCTGCCTCATTGTGGACTCCATTTGCGACTCTTAGATTGCCGGTGAAATATCTCGCCGCGGTGATGGAAAAATCGCTAACGTAGGGAACCGGCAAAATAAAAGTAGCGGCATTTCTCAGCCAGAGGGGGCAGCCACGAGTGGTTTGCTAGCGCACGGTCGCGCCGCTTAGAAGGGGCAGGGGTGACAGGCAAAAACCGAAAAGCGATAGAACACCGACGCTCCGTGCCGTTGAATACAGCCATAGCCGAGGCAACACCCGAAAGAAACTTCGGGGACGTTGATGGAGTTGCGAGTGTTTGCTCTACTCGCGACAAATGCCTCGTTCTAGCGTCTTCGCCCCTAGTCGTGTCCGCCACCGTCTTGTTGCCCGCTTCATGGATCGTTTTGCTTTTTACCATTCCTTTTCCGCTTCCAACTATCTTGCCATCCGCTCGATACATTCACCCTTTAACCATATTTGTCAGTTCTGTTAGGATTCGAGAAATATTTTGAGAAACGTTGAAAGGTCGAAAGATTGCCATGGAGCAGGGGATTGTTGGTGTTGATGGATATGGAGGAGGGGTTTGGAACTGCGGATCGTTTGCCTTCAGAGATGTCGGCGAAGTTTCTGTTTTACGACGGAAGGTTAAAATAGGGTGCGGACTTTTCGTAAACGACGATGCTATTATACTTAAATGATATTAGACCAGGTTCAGCGACCTTTCGAATAACATGGACGTAACTTCAAAGAATATGAAAGTTATAAAATAGTTGTCCTCAAAAATAGGACTATTCTACCTGCAGATCTCCACATAATCGAAAACACTTTGTCAAATCCTTGAACACAGTACTGCGATTCGCTGACACTGTAACTTCCTTAAAAAATGAGTTCGCTTCCGTTCCAAGTCTCCTCGAGAAGTCATCCAAATATTTCTATTTTAATCTCACTATAATCTGGTCCAATTTTATGCGACGATTTTCTTCAAAAATCAACTCGCTCAAGAATAACGCAGCGTTCGTACCTGAAAGCAGAGAGAGTTGAGGAGGCAGAAGAAACAAGGGAAGCGATAATAGACAATAGAACGACGGGTAGAGCCGGGTAGAAAGGAGAGAAGGACACGATATAAGGAGCGAGTTTTTTCGCGGCGTGATAGATGAGCCAGGACCGAACTGGTAACAGAAAGCAGCGAGAAAGAAATCACGAGCGTAGGATCCCTATGGGGACGCGGTGGCGTCATTAGGCTGCTCGGGTTGGAGAGTTAATGCACCGTTCGCCGGATTTCGCCCGGAGGCCGGTCGGAAAAACCGAGCGAGGTCAGCATGTGAGCCGGGAGCTGGAAAGAACGACGAGCGCGTAAATGGCGTCTGCTAAAGTTGCCACGCTTTGTGATTCTCTTCCCGAGTGAAACTCTTCGTGGTCGTCTCGCGAAAGAAACTGCTGTAACGAGATTGATCAGGGTTGATGCAGCGATCGCATGCTACCTGATCAAATAGACTCGCCGAAGAGTACTTTGCGGCTCAGCGAGAGCGACAATTCTGCATGCAGAATTTGATGTTCGCTATCCTCTGTTGAAATTGCACGTTAGAAAGTTGTTGAGCAACTGTCACGCGTTTGGTAATGAAACATCCTCTGTCCTGATAACGAGACCGTAATCGGATCGATGAGTACGTACAGGAAAAGATGCTAAGTTTTCAAGATTGTTTAATTTTGGAACTTTATTTTCTGAGAAGCAAGAAGCTGCTTACACTCGTAGAATATCAGTGAAGAATCCTATTTTAAGACGTGGAGCAAATAAATAAATGCGGTTAACAAATAAACGTGGCGTTGGCTGATGGAACTGGAGGTAAGAAAAACGACATAGAACGAGAAAGTGGTGATTATGCGAGCATGTGAATATATGCAGATGAGCAATCACTTAACACTAGTAAACATTTGAATATAACGAAGTATGTAATTATTCAAATACACAATGATCATACACAAATTAGACTGATTCCTATTAAACTATGCCGAACAGGATCCATAATGAAAAGCTCCAAACTAAAGACAGTAGTCAATTGGAAATACTAACCTCCCAATTATAAAAGATTCACGAAGAAGCAATCGGCACATTTGACGACTCAATACCTGCCGAAGAAGTTAGCTCGTAACAGAGAGAATCCTGGCTGGAAATCCATTCTGAACAAACGGACCAGCCACCGCCATTTCTCTTACGCACGTATAAACTCCCTTGCCAACAGGGAGCGTCCGTGTGTATCCAAACAGCAATCAGCTCATCGACAGGCGAGCAGATCGTGCTGGGTACAGCGGAGAATCTCTCGTAACGAGAGCACCCCGGAACACACAAACGAACGAACGTGTATCCATTGGAAGAACGAAGGATAGTACGGTGAAAGCAAGAAGGAAGGAAGCGAACAGAGAGCCGAAAGGATGGAGGGTTAAGCGCCGGAGGGATCCGACCAGAGGAAAGTGTAATCCCAGACGATCAGCGTGCGGCAGATTCGGCCTTAATGAGCTCCAGCAATGATAAATGACGCCGTGGGCCGCGCCTCTCTCTTACCGCGTTTATCCTCTGCTCGGAATAAGGTGTATCCTTGTACGAGGTATCAGGCCTGGGTACCTGGTCGTCTTCTGAACGGCATCCATCCCGACCAGCCTTCCATCTCCTGTCTTCGTTCCACGGTGTAAAAGCTTCATCTCCGCCTACGATCCCTCAAACTCGGCCCAGCAATCGAGGGGAATTCAAAATGGCAACCGTGCTCGCACGGTCAGACCTCCCTCGCGCTAGTGACAGCCATCCATCCTTCGTTCCGGGACGTTTCAATTGGGTGTCCTATGCAACGGATCTCGTCCTGTCCATCCACTGTCTCCACACGTAGCCCTAGCATCGGATGTCGCTCCGTTTCCCAATCGGACAATCGCGCAATCCCTTTCCTTCTCCATCTTCCACTGTTTACTTTTGCTAGGTTATGTTTGACAATTGTTTGACAATTCAAACAATCGGGATATTTGATGGAAGTCCTGTTTGGAAATAGGGGATGATAAAATAGTAGATGGGTTTAGAAGCTATGGATTTATTCCATGTGTAAATTGTCACTTACGAGGAAGGCCTTTTGTTTGCTCGAGATTTGAACTGGAGATCTTGGATGGCAGCCTTGTTTGAGGATACAGGAAGATGCGAAGATGATAGGATAAATCTGGAAAAATTTGAATTCCGTTGAGTCAAAGGTCGTTCTCGTAGAACAGCGAAGTGAATTTTTCTTAGGAGTCAAGAAAAATTAGTTGTAACGATAATAAGGGTTCGAGAACCCCTTCAGCGTTCAGTTTCTTTTCGAGGATCATGTTCGTTAATGGCTTTTCCATCCAAACTGACGTGTACCCATTCGTTTTCGTGACGTTTCAATTGTGAAGCGATCTTCGAGAAGCAGAGACGGAAGTTGATTGACCGTTCCTTCGAAATCTTCGACCTCGAAAATCGTAAGATGCCCGAGATGCGAAACTACGAGCTACCTGGTCTGTCGACGAGTCAGTTTATTAACGAGGGTAGAGAATTCTAGAGCAGAAACTTAACTGCAAACTTCTATAATCATAGACTTGAAAGTTGACAAAGGCAAATTAATTTTAGTTAGGTGAATGTTAGTTCTTGCAAATGTAAATATTACCTACATAAATTACTTGTAATAAAAATGAAACGATACATTTAAAAGTAAGAGGTTGGTAAACAAAAAAAGTAATTATACCCCAAAGGTTAAGAATTCCAATGACGAGTTAACTCGTCCTCCCCTATCGCGTTCTTTGCGTTACTTGCAATATAACTAGCATAAAATTGAAACGATAATATAACTAGCATAAAATTGACATACTGTTATATTGCAAGCTTCAATTTTCTTTCTATTTTTATATTCCATTCTATTTTTCAATTTTCAATCTTGAAATACTAAAAATTCTTTTACTTGCAAAAACGAGAGGTTATAATACAAAAATGGCAGATCAGAATATTTAGTATTTAAATTTTAAGATACTCAAAACGTATTCGTTTCTACCTGTTTATACGGTGACAAAGAAATTATAATATTTCACGATTGTTAATCGACGTGGTAGCTGAATCGGTTTCGCGGTATCGTGGAGGAAGTCATTTTCCCGTGCGTCATTAATCGAGGCGAAAGAGTGCCTCTACATTAGCTACAATCAAGCCCTCGCAGGTGCAGACGGTTATCGACGCCACACTGACAGGTGATCTGCTCTCGATGGAGGAGGGTGATCTTTGGTTAATGAGCTCGTTATCCCAAGCATGTACGAACAACCGATTTGCCGTGGCTTTGTCAACAGCGGCTCGATATTCGCTATTTTATCGTTGGTAATTACTTAATAATCCAGCCTAACCTCCAAATTATCGGTAATTTCAGATGGAAAAAGTTTGTATTGCGTGTTTGTAATATTCAGACAATTTCGTATATTAACGTGCCAATTTAATCGATCACCTTGATCTTGAAGCAAAATGGATGAAAGGGATAGCGTGTGCATATATGTACGAGAAAACCTTCGTCCCTTTCGTTCTCGAGGTATAATAATACCAAGTGAGACGATACCTGTTTCCCATGGTTAACTGTGTGCTTGCGTTCAACGTCCTTGAAGCTACCAGATTCTCAGCAGACACTAATAATTACTTTCGAGTTTCAATGACCAGTTTTAATGAAACGTCGCTTTCAAGGTTTCCAAATAAGTTTCAAGGTACTAAGGAGTTGAAAGTTTCAAGTTTTGCTGAATACATTAACACTTTCTCGACTCCTCTTGCGTCTATATATAGTTTAGTGTATGAATGATGATCATCTGAAATGTCGGATTTTTCAGAGAACATTCAAACCGAATAGTTTAATGTAATACATTAAATATAAGTAATATGTCATATATTCCAAGAATATACAGATTCGAATATACAGTAGAGTTCCATTTATATTACACGTCTCAGGACAAGCAATTCATATAATAAGAGTTCATTGATGTTTTCGTAACTATAGTAGGAATTTATGTTCATACGAGTTACATTCAATCGCCAGCAGTGCATTGGATCTAACAGAAAGTAAAATTTCGTTCAAATACATGAAACTCACATAAATGGAAATTCTACCGAGATAAGAATTACTAAATTCTCTAATGCTTCGAATGAATGGAGTTCGTATAAACGAAGTTCTACTGTAGCATAGGTGAACAAAGTTCTACTATACCGTGTGCAATGGAGAAACTTTTAAAAATCACCAATACCTTTCCTAGTATCTTCCTTCAAATTAATAAAGTTCAAACAAACGAAATTCTAATACTATACAGCAATCTTGAGGTTATCACCATATACTTGTTAGTATATCCGAAAAGTTTCTTTCGTTTCGTAAGGCGATGAACAACGATTTCTCTTTTATCGTTCTATTTCTATTATTACGTGCATAATTCAATAAACTAATATAAAACTATTGGGATATGTATAATTTTGTATGCTAGACTAGATTGGCCGCGTAGTAGTGACACACGTATGCAAATATAAGTGTGTGAAGTATGTGTGTGCGCGGCGTCTCGAAAAACAGACGAATGTAACTGTTCCATTGGCAGTGTGGTATAGAAGATGGTGAGACAAAGAAAGTGCTGAGACGCGTGTAAATGTATATCGACGAAGATCCTAGAATCCTAGTTTAATAAATAAATCTAAAATTATTTTAATATGAATTTTAAGTGTAACCTTAGCGTTTCTTTACTCTTATTTCGACAATTAAGACCCTCAATTCTCAACAAAAACAAAAAACGAAAGAAATTTTTCGGGTAACCTAATGTTCCTAAATTCCCTAGATACTCTCCGAAGCTTGAAAAATCTCTAATGCTCCCGAACCTTCTAAATTCCAATATTATTAACAATACCAATTAGGATTAGTTTGATGTATGAAACAGCTGAAAGGTTCTGGACGAATCCTCGGAGTAGTGCAGTGTCGTCAAACGATCGCGGCAAAGGTCCGCGGTGTTACAGTGCAGTGGTCGGTTCGTTCGCTTCGCTATTCGTTATGTGTCCGCTAGAAAAACGGCGAACGTAGTTTCTCGGCGGAGGTTGCGGAGGCTCGCGCGAGATCCCGCAAAGGGCGCAGGATCTTTTCGTTGCCGTGAATGCGCTGCATTAATCAAGCGCCGCGGGCGCCTGACGTCTTAATCCTGGCTAGCCTACGCACCGTCCGTTCTACGCCCACGCCTCAATGTACCTACTAAACGGCCGCTACGTCAGCGATTCGCGGCCTTTGTACGCGGCCATCATTGCGTCGTGGGATCGTTGGTTTCTTCTTTTCGCGGTTTAGCCTAACGGAACTCGATTCGTAGTCAGCCGATTATTATTCAACAAGCACTGCGTCGATATTCTGGTGGAATGAAAACGCTATACGCACCAACGTCAGCTTATTCATGGTACGGGAAACGGGGAACAGTTATGTGCATGCGCTTCAGGGGCAAAAAGTGTGGACAGCCTCCGTTTGTCTGCTTCGTCCCGGTTGACATTGAATAGGCTGTGATTCGGATGGTTTGTGCGTGGGCGGTTTACACCAGAGTAGGTGGATATCGAAGATATTGATAAATCTCCTGGTTTTCGTTATGGCTGACTGATATTAAGGAGAATGAATTTATCGAAGAAGGGATGAGACGATCGTGTTAATGCTTGGTAAAAGATCCGATCATAATACCGATGTGAAATATGAAGTTGCTGGAACGCGTAACTGTATTTACTACTACATGTGATATCTACGAGAATGTGGAAGATCAGTTAATGCGAGAATTCTTTGAGTTTTGTATGGGCACAGTCCTGACAAATGGTAAATTACTTTACGATTTCCTTATTTTCTCCATTGATTCTTACAAACTCAAGCTGCGATATCTTACGCTAACATGTTCCTATTATAAGAAAATTTAATTATTTTCAGCGATAAACCAACCAGAACGATGGATTAAAAAGACTTAGACTTCAAATAACAACTATTCTTTCCAATTATCTTCTTCCTGAAATTCGAAACTAATGAAACTTACGCAATGTAATTTACCGTTCGAAAGCCAATGTAAAATTCCAGTCCCGATATCTCATCGATATCCTATGTTAGTGCGTGTCACGACCATCCACCAGGCACCGCCAAACGAGTTTTTATACTACGTTACCATTAAGAACGTCGCTGAGACCGATGGACCCTAGTCGATGACCAGGTAAGCAAACGGATCAGTGGTGGGACGAAGGTAGGGAAAAGGGAAAAAGTCGTGAATACGACCTAATCTCGAGAAGCGGCCGGCATCGTTTCGTGGGTGTCATGCTTTCACTTCGGTTCAGGTTGTCTGCAGAAGGCGATTGGTTCTCGCTGAGCTCCTCCCAGAATCCATTAAGAGCCGAAACGGAGAAACACAGCATTAATTTTAAAACCAATCCCTGAGGAGAAATCGAGCATTGGCCGCCATTCGTGCGAGCTGCCGCTGGAGAAAATCCATCGAAAAAAAGGCTTCTTAATTACTTCACCGCTTGTTCCCCTCTGCGAAGCATCGGAAACACGCGAGATGACTCGCCTCCGGGATTAAACGTATCTGTTTTGTCCTTCAAACGATCCTGTCGATCATCGATCATCTGCTCGCGAGGAGTTTCAACCCTTCTCTTTATAAAACTTTATCGTCTTGATCAACACAAATCGCATACGTTGGTTTTATCGAGGATTATTGCGTTAGTTGTAACACTCTCTTTGAAAGTATCCTGATATAATTTGCTTATTTCCTTCAAAGGTCAAATTTTTCGCGCAGAATACATTCACGTTTGTCCAAAGAATCTTGTTATGGATCCCTAAGCTTTTACGAATACGTATAGTAATTGTAAATATAATTAGAACGTGTTTGACTATTTCTTTGGAAAATGTTAATGAGCAAAGATATACAGACTACAATTACATAAGAATGTGGAAAATATCTGAAGTAAAGTATTTCTTTTCCTTAATACCATGCATATAATTTTTGTATTTTTTTAATTATTCATGTAATTTTTAATTTTTTGTATTCATGTAAATTTGCACGTAAATATCCTTCTATTGGACTTGCAACTAAGTGATTAGTTGCCAAGCCAATAGTTGTAATAGAAGCACACAAATTTCATTTTATCGGAGTCTCGCTTTATTCGCAGTTGTCTCTAAGTAAGATCGTCACTGATACCACAATTGGCCACAACTGTCCGAATCAATCGAAGCTTGTCCGACATAAAACACGCTGCAGATTCATCGAACGTCGTTAATCCTTGCTTGCTAAGCTAATCTCGCCGCAAGTCGCGATAAAGCCGAAACCTGGGAAATATCGAAAGATAAACAGAGTGATGGTGAAACGATCGAGAGACGAGAATATACATCGGGAAAGGGTAAGAGGAGAAAAAGAAAGAGAAAGAGGGAGAGGAAAGCAGGAGGGTAAAGTTGAAGTCGGGCACAAAAGAGATGAGGAAGGATAAGAAACAGAAGGAGAGAAAGAGAGAGAGAAAGAGAGATGGAATAAGAAGAGAGGAAGGTTTAGGTAGCTACTCTCGCTCAGGTTGAAACGAAGGGAGCCGCCCTGTGTTTGTGCTCTCGCCGGGGAGCACAAAGAGAAATGGCGTGGTATTTATCAGTGCTCACCCCCTCTCCCTCTTTTGTCCCCTTTCCAGCATCTCCCGTTGCTCTCCGCCTGTTCCCCCGGCATACCACTGTCTTTGTCTAGCGCTTCTACTATTGCCTTGCTTCCATTCCACATCCAAATCCATTCGCCTGCCTGCCAAACCCTCCCTCTCCACCACCTCTCTTCCACCCTCTCCTCTAAGCTCTCTTGATGCCCTTTCGCGCACCACATATATGGCCACTCGATCTTCTCCTCCGCGGGACTTTGACAGCTGTCTAATTCACGTTGCGCGCTCGTTCACCTGTGTACGTGGATTTCCTCGCCCGTTGTTCCATGGACGAACCCCTAGCTAAGTACGTCACGCCGCCTTGCGTCGATTGGGAAAGGGGCAAAGGAGTAAAGGAATTTAGAATTCTTGGAATGATATCGAGAAGAGTAGATTTTGATTATCTCGTTGTAGTATCTTTCTTCGTAAGAAATTAAATTTCAACTTGTGGGAAAGTTCAACGTTGGTTCACCTTACAGATGTTTACCTACCAACGATAAACGCTGTGAGTTGTTAAATCTGGTTAATAATTTTTCATTTTTGCATAGATATTAGATGTTGAGAATTGTGGATCTTAATCGTCGAAATAAAAGTAAAAGAGCACTTAGATTACACTTAGAATTTATATGAAAATAGTTTCAGATTTATTTAATATGTGATTTACAGGATTTTCGTGGATACACATTTGCGCGCGTATCAGCGCTCTCTTTGTTTCACCATCTTCTTTACCGCGCTACCAATGGAACAGTTGCATTCTTCTGTTTTTCGAGACGCTGCGCACACACATACTTCCATACACTCATGCTCACATACGTGTGTCGTTACTACGCGGCTAGTCTAGTCTAGCACACGAAATTACACACATCTCAATGCTAGAAAAATTGAAATATAGTACGCAAGCACCGTGAATCAACGTGAAACGTAAGTCACGATGCGCCAAGCCTTTCGATATTACATTACGAAATTAATATTTCGAAGCGTAAATACCATGTCTTAAAATAAATGAAAAAACATTTTAAATCTACTCTGTGGGTATAATTAAACAGAAAATGTTCAAAACTTTATGAAAAATCCGAAGAGTAGGATCAACCTATCAAAATGGATAATAATAATAAAAACCCACACAGTATTATTTAAATTAATATTCTAAAGCGTAA
Organism: Bombus haemorrhoidalis; assembly: GCA_014825975.1. NCBI lineage: Eukaryota > Metazoa > Arthropoda > Insecta > Hymenoptera > Apidae > Bombus > Bombus haemorrhoidalis. Next base: position 1,371,519 of record CM026178.1, read on the forward strand.
ATGGGATGTCTTAAAACAAATGAAAAAGTCAAACATTCTAAGTGTACCCTGTGGGTATGATCAAATAGAAAACGTAAACATAAATTGTTCAAAGCTTTGTGAAAAATCCAACCTATCAAAATGGGTAATAATAAACCCACACAGTATTATTTAAATTAATGTTCTAAAGCATACATAGGATGTCTATAATTAGGATGTTATTCTAAGTGTACTCTGATGGTATAACCAAATAGAAAATGTAAACACAGATTGTCCAAAGCTTCATGAAGAATTCTAAGAGTAGAACCAATCTATCAAAATGGATACACATTATTATCTAAACTAATATTCTAAAGCGTAAATGGGATGTCTTAAAGAAATGAAAAAGCCAAACATTCTAAGTGTATTCTGTGGGTATGATCAAATAGAAAACGTAAACATAAACTGTTCAAAGCTTTGTGAAAAATCCAACCTATCAAAATGGATAATAATAAAGCCATACAGTATTATTTAAATTAATATTCTAAAGCATAAATAGGATGTCTTAAAACAAATGAAAAAGCCAAACATTCTAAGTGTACCCTGTGGGTATAATCAAATAGAAAACGTAAACACAGATTGTTCAAAGCTTTGTGAGAAATCCAACCTATCAAAATGGGTAATAATAAACCCACACAGTATTATTTAAATTAATGTTCTAAAGCATAAATAGGATGTCTTAAAGCAAATGAAAAAGCCAAACATTCTAAGTGTACCCTGTGGGTATAATCAAATAGAAAACGTAAACACAGATTGTTCAAAGCTTTGTGAGAAATCCAACCTATCAAAATGGGTAATAATAAACCCACACAGTATTATTTAAATTAATATTCTAAAGCATAAATAGGATGTCTTAAAACAAATGAAAAAGCCAAACATTCTAAGTGTACCCTGTGGGTATAATCAAATAGAAAACGTAAACACAGATTGTTCAAAGCTTTGTGAGAAATCCAACCTATCAAAATGGATAATAATAAACCCACACAATATTATTTAAATTAATGTTCTAAAGCATACATAGGATGTCTGTAATTAGGATGTTATTCTAAGTGTACTCTGTGGGTATAACCAAATAGAAAATGTAAACACAGATTGTTCAAAGCTTCATGAAGAATTCTAAGAGTAGAACCAACCTATCAAAATGGATACACATTATTATCTAAATTAATATTCTAAAGCGTAAATGGGATGTCTTAAAACAAATGAAAAAGCCAAACTTACTAAGTGTACCCTGTGAGTATGATGAAATAGAAAACGTAGACACAGATTGTCCAAAGCTTCATGAAATATCTAACCTATCAAAATGGATAATAATAAACCCACATAGTATTATTTAAATTAATATTCTAAAGCGTAAATAGGGTGTCTTAAAATAAATGATAAAGTCAAACATTCTAAGTATACCCTGTGGGTGTAATCAAATAGGAAATGTGAACACAGATTGTTCAAAGCTTCATGAAAAATCCTAAGAGTAGATGTCTCTAACTACATATCTACATCCTTTCGGTCGTTTTACTTTAATTTACCTGGCATGACGTTATCAAATACGAACCGACCTACCTTTGCGGCTCAAAATTCCGTGCTAGCTATCTCTCGGTAATCAGGACGAACGTGAAAAAGAAGGAAACAACGGGGACAGAATGTAGGACGAGCAGGAAAGTGAGGAATTAGGGGTAGCTCGCGAACGGGCCAGCGAGATTTTCGAGCAGGCCCGCGCCGCTTATTTGCAGCGACATTAGCGCGGTAGCGGCGGCGGGTCGCGAGTCAAAACATTACGTAAGGTTTTTAGAAGAGGAGGAGAAGACTAATAATCTCGAAATAATGTAAGCATAATAAATGGGCGAGCATTAGCGGGGCGCTCGGCAGCCGGCTCATATTTTCGGTGGCGCTGGCTTTGACGTAGCATTACTCCAAAGTGCGTTACATATTACTACCATACACATAGCCACTTTTACACACACGCTTATACAGTGTCCTATGTGTGTGCACACGCGTGCATCTTTACGCGCGAGCGTGTGTGCCCCGCTGGCGACCTATAATATATCCTTGCAGCCAGTTGTCCCAACACAGGAGCACTCCATTTCGTTTCCTGTTTTCTTCGCAAGCGAACCGACTTCTTTCACGACAGACCCCAGGTCGCTGTTAACGATCGTGCAAATACACTAGCTGTTAATTAAATGACAAATACCGGCCGCTCAAGTATTTTTTAAAGCGAGCGTGAATGCTCATCCAACGGATTACGATCGTGAAACGTTCCTGGATGAATATCCAGGTGGACAAAACGTTGGCAATAATTCGCGATCGTAAGGAGGCTGGAGGAAGAGACGATCGCTGATCGCAGCTACAGCTCTTCTTATCTGGATGAAAGTCTGGCTTAATTTGCGTAAGTATTAGGTCGTCCGAAAAGTTTCTTTCCTTTTGTAAGGAAATAAAAATCACACAGATTAGGTTTCGTGTTCGTACAAAGATGCACAAAGACGTGTCTGTAAAAGAAAGACTAGCAATTTAATTACGTCAAGTTCAAGAGTTTTGAAAAGATTTCTATTTGGAAACAGATTATCGAAGTCGTTATCAGTAGCGTGATAAATAGCGAAATATATCGTGTAATTACATTGACAGCTGGATTGATAGTTCCGTACGACGATAGAAGACTTTATACTCGTGGAAAGGGAAATTTGTTTAATTAATATTAATATACTCGCTTGTAATTGCCATAATTCAATAGCTCATATACATTATTTTATTTCATTTGATTTATCTAGGACGAAGGACTAGCGGTGTTCTATAAGAAGCTTCATTATCAAATGTAAAGTTCAAGTTCCTCAACACGTTGAAAGTTATACGACTCGAATAACTCTACCGTATGCGCATGCATTAAACATAATTAAGATAATTCGTGTTTCTGTAAAGAGGCTCATATTTCATAGTTCAGAAAGCGAGGGAAATGTGTTTTTTGAACAACAAAGTTTGATGATATCTATAAAATGAAAGTTTCGATGGTAGTGAACGGAAATACGCGACGAATTGTTCAATTTGTTACTATTTTCTGGAAGATTCTTATCTTCTTAAGAACCGTTCTACCGCGGAAGATAAAGTAGACGGAATAAAGAAAGTGAAACGTACACGGCAACGTCTAAGAAACGAAGCTCGAACGAGTTAAGGATGCGTCGTTAGGCTTCTCGAAACATGAGAAATAGGATAAAAATTGCGCAAGACAGGTAGAATCGGTTAGTATTAATTATGGGAAGCCTGTCGAAGTACCAGAAGCCAAAATATTTCGCGCGATTAATGCGCGCTGCCCTCGCGATTCTCCTTCCAAGTTAATACGTTTCTGCGGGACGTTTTTATTCTACAAAGTCGAATTTCGTTGCGTTCATGAAAAGTATAGTGAAAAATAGCCGCACGAGCTTTGACATTCTTCGTGATATCCGTACGTTCTTCGTCAAGTCTTCTAAAATCAACGGAAACCATCGGCAAGGCGCGCTCTTTTTAAAAAGCAGCTTGGCACGCATGCAAAGACGAAAAATGCAGGATTTCCATTGGTCGAAAGTGGTGGAACGACGATATGCACGCGACTTGGGCTCGCGCGAACGTTCGAAGCCTCGTGGCAGAGACCAAGGGTCCGGTGAAGGAAGAAGAAGAAGACTATGACGAGGACGAAGATGAGTGGAAACGCGGCAGAAAAAGAAGACGATGAAGCAGCAGAAGAAGGAGCAGGGGGAAGGGAAGAGCGCGCAGTCAACGGGTACAGAGACTATCCGAGGTGCCGGTTGACAGCAACAAATGCCTCGGTGCGGGCAAGACGGGGAGCTCGCGCCCGGGACGCCGGTTGCAGGACCAGCTTGAGATATTACCAGGCAGATGCGGTCGCGCGCTGATCAAAGAAACGCTTCTCACTGAGAGAGATTAAATGGATGCTGGTGCGCGCCGGCAAACCACCACGCTGTGGCTACAAATAATAAGTGGAGACTGAGAGAGGGAGAAAGGAAAGCAGGGAAGGCCTGTTGAGTAGAGAGGAAGCGTAAGAATGAGAAGGATAGGGAAAGAGAGAGGTGGGTTTGCGAGGCACAGGCTGCTGGCCGTGGCCCTAACTCGCATTTGATACATTCCCATCTTCACGAGTATTGCTCTCCCCTGGATTTGTTTCTAACGTGATTGTACTCACGCCGGAACCAGGTCAACTCGATTCAGCTTCCTTCCGAGGAAAATGAATGGAAAGAGAGTTTAAACGCGATACCACGCAGTGCGTTTCGTTGGTAGAAACTGAAGGCTATCGGAAGGAAAAGGTCTTGTTGAAAGCTTGCACGAGTCTAGTTTATGAGTTTGAAGGATACTCTTGAAAAATCCGATCACTGGTCAGTAAGAAGTACCTGCAGAGGTAACACGTAGGACTTGCAACATCGTGTTGCGTTTATAAAGAACAATTTTTATTAACATGTCCATTTTGTAGGATATGAACTAGGCACGTAGAATCAGAAAATTGTAGACACAGATCTCCTAATAATTCGTATTTACACTTACGCTATGGATATCGTATGAAAATTATCTGTCAGTCTGCAAGATCGTAGAGAATAAAAGGCAGACCCGCAACGAACGTGCTGTTTAATCTGTTTTATACTCCACGCTACACACCATTCAGCGCATAATACGATGATACGGTAATGGAGGAGGCCACGCGAATCTAATTGGCACGCCATTTGAAAATCATGAAGAGAGGAAAGGGGATCGGAACGCGGGATTAATGAAAACAAACGAAAATCGGCGTTTACGTTTGCTTGGCGGCCGTTCCGCCCTGCGATTTAATCAATTCACCTTCTCGACGGTATCAGCCAGAATAATGAGAATGCATCTTGACGAACGTTATCATCGTCGAATCAGTCCTGGCAACCCCTTATTTAGAAGATAACAGCGGCTGTTCGCGAAAACTCACTCTCCTCGAATGGTGTTGTCATTCGTCGCGTTCCTCCTACCCTCTCGAAGGGTCTAGACGCGAAGCAAGCTAGCCAATGAGAGAGAACCACCTTCCGTTCTCTTTTCCACCTTCTGCAGAGCCCTTACCATCTTCTTTCACCGTCCCCTCCTACGCCAACATGCTCTTTCTCCCTCTATCTTCGTCTACGCTTGCTTTTAACTTCTCGCTCGGGCTCTCCCGATGAGATATGACTGCCACATTATCACCTGATTATGTTATCACTTTGCATCGGCCGTTCCTTTGCCGCGCTGCCTCAAACTACCGTTTATCACGACCGTGGAGATCCTGCGGGCTGGTGAACGGTCGTTGGAACGGTACGATCCTTCGAGCGAAGCATAGTCTTCGATTCCGTGGTCTTCGTTGATTTCTGGTTGCTTGCTTTCGCTATGAGAGCCGTGGCAGCGCCTGGCTCAGTCTCTCCCGTCGCTTTTCCAGCGTTAAAAATCAAGCTGTTGAGAATCGTGGATCTGAACTCATTTGCATCATGGCCCTACTTAAGAGGACAGTTGAAGGCATCAGCGGCGGTCAACTGACGACTGGCCGGTCGTAGGTGCAGTAAATGGCATCCGAGTTCTTCAGAGTTTATCGAAAATTTACTGTTCAAGACGATTGGTAGATAATCGTATCTTACATTCTTTATAACAGAGGGAAAAAATACAAATTATTTAGATTAAAATGGTCAATACATAATGGTAAATTCTAGTTTACGTTGTAAAATTAGAATATTTTTCAAATTCGAATTTCTTCAATTTAATGAACATCGACAGTACTTACTCATAGTGGCAGTTAAAAAGTAGGACCTGTTTAGAGAATAGTAAACTGATGAGATGCTGACAAACGGGTCGAACATGATCTGAAGAATACTTCAGTCGCAGCGCGCATAATAATCCGCGCGCTTGGTGATACAGGACAGTCGTGCGATTGCGTAATAACCTGCGCTTGGTTGCGAATGGGTTTGCCGAAATAAAAGTAAAGGGACGCTAAGGTTACACTTAGAATTCATATTAAAATAGTTTTAGATCTATTTAACGAACGATTGCCAGGATATTCGTGGATATCGTTCGCACTCGTCTCAGCGCTCCCTTTGTCTCGCCATCTTCTTTACCGCGCTACCAATTCATCTGTTTTACCAGACGCTACGTACACACATGCTCATATGCACATACGTGTGTCACTACTACTAAGCGTGTGACAAAATTATACATATTTCGATACAAACATATTGAGATGAATAAGCGTTGAACGTCCTCGAGATAACCAAAAACAAATTTCATTGAAAAACCAGTTTACGATTCATAGATGGAAAATTATTCATAGGCCACGAAGTAATGTTGCCTGTTATATCGCTTAATAAGAGAAAATTGTCAATTTGGCTACGAATATCTCAGTCGAAATGAACTGTCACAGTATCGCAAGAAGATGTACCCTCCCAAATAAAGAAATCGACGTTTCGCTGCAATTCCCTCGCCGAAACTTTCACCGAACGTGCAGACCAACCCCCTCGACATCGCCTCGTTTCCAATACATCCCATCAAACCTAACCTTCCAAGCAATTACAAAGCGCGGTAACAAGCCGAGCCACCCTCTCGCCCTTAGCCAAGATTAAAAACTCGCCAGGCATCCATCAAATCGATGCGCGCGTGCCCCATGTGCGTATTCCTGGACCAGAGAAGGCGAGGACCCCGCAATTTTCCAAGCTTCGCCCAGTGCACGAGGCAACGCGGAAAATCGCGGCGGATTCCTGCACGGCGATAAAGATTCAAGGGAGGGGGGAAAAAAGAGATTGCACTGGACAGCCGTGTAGGCAGTAACTGGATCTGGTACGAGGTTGGTCGAGAGAGTGCAGGAGTTGAGGCGAGCATGGCAGAGCGCTGCGGGACCATCAGGTCGCCCACAGCTCATCGCCAAGCGATCACATCTCATCGCCGCGTACCATCACAGACTATTACAAACAGAGCTCTCGTCGCGCCCTATCCCTCCGCTGTAACCGTATCGTGTCCCCTCCTCACACACTCTCGTCTCTACTCTTCCGTGTCTCTCTATACATCCGTTTCTCTCTTACCGGCCGCTTTTCAACCCCATCGCGATCCCACCTCCAGTCGTACGTATCACTGCCGCTCTATCAGCATATCCGACCGCTTAGCACCTACTTCCCAGGAGTGCGATACCGCTCGTAACTCATTTGAATTACACATTTCCCTGGGTCCCGCGAAATAATACGTGTGAGGATCCGCGAACACGCAAATTGCCGCGTGTACCGCTCGGGTACGAGGCTCGCGTTCCCAGCCGCGATCAACCGATGCTGAATTTCAAGCGGCGATTTCCACCAACTAGGATACGACACGCTTGGGTCCTGATCGGATTGCGAGCCGCTTCCTTCAGCCCACCAGCTATCATTGTTCGTTATCCAACGTGATCTTTGCTTTTGGCCTGGATCAAATTATAGGGATGAGGGTTCAGATTGAGCTGTGGATGGATTATTTCGATGTGAGGAGGAGGAGGAGAGAGAAAGAGAGCCGAGTGATCGGTCAGTTCAGTCTGTGTGAGATGTTCAATGATTGCAGTAAGCAGGTGAGGTTTGAAGGAACGTTAGGTAGCGATGGTGTATTTAGTTCAGGGACTCTGTTGGCTAAGAGTTACGATGACTCACGTATGATCGTTAAAGGCGTCAAGTTTAATGGCTTTCCTGTGCTTTATGCTTCATCAGAATTTGTCACGGATAAGGCCTCGCATTGTCTTCAGATTTTTTCGTTGCATGCTATTGTGTTTAAGGCGATGTTTGCGTCAGTATACTCAAATATCGATCTGGTAATTATTTTATGTACGGAAGGTTTTAACTAGAGATTCGTTAATTCAGACGGAGAATTATGAAATGTATCGATAGTTGTAGCTGGTTAAAGTAATAACAATATTTCAAAATGATACAAAATATAAAAATAAAAAGTTTCTAGGTAAAATAATTGGAAATAATAGTTTCCCAGCCAGTGTATATACGCTTTCACTTTGTTTATATTCCACATTCATTTCTGTCCATTCATGATTTATCTTTTGATTCTCAAATTATGTATTTACTTCCTGCTTTTTTAATTTCATCCTCGTTTCGTTTAATTATATCGCTTTCTTAAACTCTGTTTTTCTAATTTATCACCTGGTTACATACCTCCTCGCACGTATTCGAAAAAAGATAAAAGATTGCTTCCCTAAGAAACGCCGCGTTCTGTTTTCCAGTAAGAAACTTCGCGCTTCTGTTCGAGAACGCTCGAGGGGGCCCGCGTAAAAAGATTAGAACTCCGTAACTGCTCGAGAAAGTAGCTGTTCCGGTCCCGGGAGTATCGACGGCGTTTCGACAAGGAAATGAACGCGCCAGCGATTGATCGCTGCGCTCTTTCTCTCTCTGTACCGGTTGGCTACGGCTCCCTGGCGCCTTGCTTCGCTAATCGAGGCCCATTAAAACACCCTCGGCTGCCGCGTTCCCGAACCGCGAGTGAGCTCGGCGAATTTTCTCACCCTAATCTTGCTCGGTAATGCTCGAACTTTCTAAACCTGCAAGATCGCGGCGAAGTGGCTCTTAACTTGCCTACGGTTGCACGCGAAAGACCAGGCTGCTTTCAGCATTTCCGAGATTCTTCGGCTTCTTTGGTCGCCGCGATAATTGCAGCAGCCGGTTTCCTTCGGCGCCGCCATTCTTCCTAATTTTTCGATCCATTGGATTAATTGGAGAACATTCTAGAGGAATCTCGAAAGAGATCACTACTTGTATTCCTCTTTGATGTAGGAACTATCAGAGTGAAATAGCTTGTGATTTTCATGGAAATTTTGTCTGCTTTTTTACCAATTTCAATGATTCTTCATGAAATATATAGATAAAAGATTGCTTCTGTGTGTCTTTGTGTGTTATACACAAGCAATAATTATGCCAGATAAATATATATCAGTAATGTTGAAGTAACTATTTTAAGAAAATCTCCTCATCTTTATTTATGCACATCCATGACCTGCAGATTGCTACTATGCACAAATGTTATAAATAAAGAGAAGTGCATATTATTGTACACTTGAATGTACATTATGTTTTGGGTTGCAAAGTGTAGGGGAACAAGGAACTAATAGACAGATTTCTATTTATGTTCCTTGTAGCCTTTAGCTACAACTATAAGGTTAACTCCTTTGGTAATATTCTTTTGCTATAAATATATCAACGTGCCCTCTATTTTTCCATTGTATTGTAACATTATGAGAGTGAGGATCTGGATCAGCATGAACTTATACATTATACTTATACCTTTATTTATTTCAGTATAATTTTCTATTACAAATTCATCCACTTGTTCTTCTATCAGTCAACCTTATGAAAAATCCTAAGAGTAGGACCAAGCTATCAAAATGGATAATAACAAACGCACACATTATTGCTTAAATTAATATTCTAAAGCGTAAATGGGATGTCTTAAATAAATGAAAATAAATGAAAAAGCCAAACATTCTAAGTGTATTCTGTGGGTATGATCAAATAGAAAACGTAAACACAGATTGTTCAAAGCTTTATGAAAAATCCAACCTATCAAAATGGATAATAATAAACCCACACAGTATTATTTAAATTAACATTCTAAAGCGTAAACGGGATGTCTTAAAATAAATGAAAAAGCCAAACATTCTAAATGTACTCTGTGAATATAATCAAAGAGAAAATATTACATAAATACAGATTGTTCAAAGCTTTATGAAAAATCACAACTTTTTTGGTAATGTCCTTTTGCTATAAATATATGAACGTGACCCTATTTTTCCATTGTATTGTAACACTAAGGGAATGAGGATCTGGATCAGCATAAACTTATACATTATACTTATATTTTTATTTCTTTCAATATATTTTTCTATTACAAATTCATTCACTCGTTTTTCTATCAGTTAACCTCAACAAGTAACAATTATTAGAAAAATTGAACTATTTGATTGAGCACTTTAAATATAAAGTGTGTGATACAACTGAAACAAGAGATTTATGATAATATAACCAGAAAATGAAAGTAATGGCATTCAATTAGTATCGTAAATATCATAATAATTATAATTGATGTTGAGGTTAGCTGATTGAAGAACGAGTGGATGAATTTGTAATAGAAAAATACATTGAAATAAATAAAGGTATAAGTATAATGTATAAGTTCATGCTGATCCAGATCCTCACTCTCATAATGTTACAATACAATGGAAAAATAGAGGGCACGAAATCTATCTATTAGTTCCTTGTTCCACCTTGTAACCCAAAACAATATATATTCAAGGATACAATAATATGCACCTCTCCTTATTTAGAATATTTTTGTATAATATCGGTCTCAATGTCATGCATATACATACAGTTACTTCAATAGTTGACAGTGTATCTTTTGATGTAATTTTCCATTTTGGTTTCTTTGGAGTCTTCCTTTACATATTTATAGCTCAAGTATCGATCATCCAAGTTTCTAGCGTTAGTCAACAAAACGACACTAACTTTATGTATTTCTATATGTTCACTAAATTTCAAACATTTCTGCACGTAAATAATACGCCTGAGGTGTTAGCAGTAGTATAAATAATAAACTGTGAGTAACACGATCTTTTCGAGCTTCGAAATACAACCTCTGCCCAACTCCTATTGTCTCTGTGCCAAAAGAACGATAGGTACAAGGTTGGTAACCCGTGTCGATAACGCGGAAGATCAGCCCCGGTCACAGACACCGGCTCGCAGCAATATTAAGCACGCGAAACACCTGACAGGGTTTACGTATGTGACGACTGGTCATTGAGATCGCGTGATTCTTTCCAATTAATTCCGCCAGCGTGGCTTTCATTAGCGAAGCAGCCAGTAGGGCAGAAAGTATCGCGATTCAATCGCAAATCTGGGGAAATTTTACGACGAAGGTTTGCCAGCGATAGGAAGCCATTTCCGTGGCAAGAAAGTAAGAGATATGACAGCCATAGACGGTACGAGAGGTGGATTAGGGTAAAAAGAGAAGAGGATAAAGCAGAGGAGAGAAGAGAATAGAAGAGAAGAGAAGAGAAACGGTTGGCGCAACGAGGACCGATCCTCTCGGCGAGCAAGGATTTCCCTAATTATTATAACCCATTAATGCGATGAGCGTTATTATTTTAATGCCCGTATCTGCCGGCAGTCCGGGCTAATTTGCCTCCGTGAAATCGATTGTGCCGCGTGCGTTTGCACGTTCATAAATAATCAGGCCGTGTTTACAGGATGAAAAATCGGTGCCGGCTCGGTAGCGGCGCGCTGTCTGACGTTATAATAAATCCGCTGTTTCGCGGCTCTCTAACGAGCGTTCTTGTCGGACGGTTGTCGATTATATCAATCGTTTCGAGCCAAAAGTCTATACCGGACGGTTTCCTTCCGCGAAACTCCGCGCTGCGCGCCATTAAGCCCCGAGACCGCTGCCAATTCCCGAGATTCCGTACGAACGTTCATTACTTGACGCTTTTAAAACACCGGAAAAACTGCTGTCATGCGAATCCTCCTATTGTGACGTACACCGGTACATTTGTCTAGTCGATTCAGCTGTCTACGCCTTTATCCAATATCGAACACTCGTTGTCGGTAATCCTTCCAATGTATAAATCTTTCTCGTGAATACGTTATTTATTCCACGTTTTTCTCAAACTCTATGTACGTATGTGTACAAGTAACGAACGGTATTTACGTGCTTTTGAATTTGAATTTTTTTAGCGAAGATTGCTACCTAATCCATCATGGAGGACGAAGCAGGAATCACGAAAAAAACATTGTCTGGAGAAAAGAGCAACGGTTCGTAAGATATTTAAGCCGCGAACCAGTTGTCGGATAAGCGTATCGTGTGTTCAGGGTTGTCCGCGTGCCTCTGATAGTTATCATAATCTGGGTATTTCTGCGGGGTTATCGTTAACCACCCACCGATACATAAACCATAGACGATCGAGTGTCCTTTACCGGCCACGGGACATGGTGCACACCGTTGACAGGAGTTTCACGGCTCGGCCGACAGATGGCTGTCGTTTAAGCGTCGCTTCAACCCCTAAGCCCGTTGCGCAAAGCCACGTTGTTGGTCTATCCCGTGGCTAAGTTCGGCTAGAGGGTGGATGAATTACCGACCCGACAACTCGAAACGATGAGGTTCAGCTTTATAGTCGTTCGTCTAAATAAGCGGCCACGCCGTTCGTGCTCTGGCGTGACTACCGCAGGCGACACGTTTATATTTATCCTTCGTTCTTTCCATTCTTTTTCCTCTTTAAATAACACGTTTCTTTCACGCAGATCGATCGCTCGTGACGGAAGATTACCGTGATCGTTTGACGCGCAACCGGTCGAGAATGATAGTTGCACAGAGATGCGACGTTATCCATGGGAAATCGACGACTCTATCTTGCCTCGTTACTCATGGCTAGACTGTCATCCGGTTCTGACATTCGAATTTATAATTCCTAATCAACTTAAACACATTCACGTTAGAATCTTCTAGAGAATTAATGACGTTTAAGCCTCTGGCTTTCCCAAATCCTATCCAACTTTCCCAGGTTTCTTAAGTCTAGTTGCTCTTGACCCAGAACCGTTCTTCTACTGTAATGCAAACTCATAATCGGTGAGTCTTTAATCGCAAAGAAAAATTAGAAACCGGTAAAACGAGCGTTTGCATAGCCACGAGGAAACCTTGAGAATCCGCTAAAATCCGTACCGTTATCTATCAAAAAGCTGCGCGTCGCATACCGTGGATACCAGACGCTAGATCGACGATAGAGACAAGATGTAGTGAGAGGGTGAGGTGAGCAGGGAAGCAGAGAAAAAACGTCGGCGAATTTCTTTGAAGATGTTCCCGAAAGCCTGAGACCGACGCCCCTCCACCGTGCAAGAGACGGTAGACCGAGCGTGATTGCCGTAATTTCGCCTCATTACAATTACGCTAATATCCAGCCATCAATTAGCCAAGGCTAAAGAGGCTCGCATTAAATAGCTAATGCATCGGCGTCGTCGCTGCTCGCCACGGCTCGAGATCAGGCGGTTCGCTCACTCACTCGTTCGTTCGGTTGCTCGTGCGCGGTGCACGGATGATAGAAATGATGATGACCGCCGTGAACTAGGTTTCCACGGTCAGCCTTAATGGCTAAATTACACGTTACGATTGTATCGCGACTCGCCGCACCGTTTCGTCCACTTAATACCGCCAGTCGGGGGAGTTTCGTGCTTTGATAATTGCCAGCCATGAATCACCGCGATCGCCAGAGACGGTAGCCAATAGGAAAATCGTTATAAGATCTGCTAATGAGCGTCTCGCGATCTCCTCGCTTCGTGAACCTGTTTATTTCATGCGAGGAAAGTGAAACCCTTCATGAGCATCTGCCTCATAATGTTTACTGTGAAATGTATGTATATTGTGAAGTTGAAATTTAGATTTGAAATATTGCAAAAATATTGCTTTGAAAAATGTTGAACTGTCGCTTGGTATCTGTAAATTTTCATAGTGTCCATCACACTGATTTGTTAGGTTGTCCGAATAGTTTCTTTCGTTTTATAAGGAAACAATGAATGTACAATATTTTCCCTTTTATATTATTTTATCGAATAGTCCGTTTTCTTCTATCGAAGTAAAGATCACAACGTTCGACAGATTAGGTTTCATGTTTGTATAAAGATACATCGTTGCAAAAGACGTGTCTGTAAAAGAAATACGTTTCTCGGATAACCTAATATTTCAACCGAACTAAACCTAACCTAAATTCGACTAAAGCTAAAGTTTGTGAGACAACTGTTGTCAAACCTTCCCGAAAATCGATCAAATTAAGACTCAGCGTTAAGACGTCGATAACACAGGAGTTTCAGAGTGAGTGATTAATTCTACGTACGTAGGAATGACGAGCATAGTATCGCCTATAGGCGAGACTCCTTTTTACTACAGCGGACAGATAAACCGAAAGAGGGTTCAACGTTTCGCGGCACGTGCTTCTAGTCGTCTAGTTCTTTTCATATATATGCGTCGATGAACTCGATCTTCTCTGATTTATATTCTCTTGTTTCGGTTCGATGATCACGGTACTCTTTCCTTTTTGTTACATATTCCACGTATCGTTTAATGATCGAGATATTTCTCACGGACTTGTAAACGTAAAACACAGTTATGTATGAAAATATTGAGAAAACACCAAGTCTTCTACGAGATTACCGAAATCAACAAAGATTGATTTGATTTATTTTCTTCTTCTTTTCTGTTTCTTCCAGCAGGATACATGTTTTCCGAATAATTTGCAGCTGAAAAAGGATTTAGCTTTGGAAAAATTCGTCGCGGCATCTATTAAATGCTATTTCCTCGCATCCCGTCATCGGCTCGTATTTTCATGATTTATCGTCGCTTGTGTGTGATGCAATACCCTCCATCGGGGGCCGTAAGTGCGCGTTTAAACGATAAATCTCGGAAGTCACGGTAGGAGAAGCTTTTCAGGTCGCGACACACGCGGGGTAGCCTGGCTTCTGCCTATCGATACCTTGGCCGCTGAAAGAGTTTAAATACGTGCTGCGGAGGAACCTCTTGAATATTTTAGTCTCTCGAATCTGCCCTTATTCTATGACCATTTATCAAACTGCTGCATCGAGAATTTCTTGGTGAACCGATATCTTAAAAATTATGTTAATTTTCTATATTACGCTTGAACTATATACCATCTTTATTTCGTCTTATCAATGGAATTGAAATTATCGCTTTTATATTTCGCTGATTTTGAATAAATTAATTTTTCAAGTACAGTTGTACGATTGCTATCATCCTTTTCACAATCCAATTAATATTATCGTTACAATTTTACGAGTCACGAGTTACAAGCTGTCGACGATGAATTTTCTTACACAACTGTAAACAGCTACGTTACTAGTCAGTTGATCGTTCTATTCGACATTTTATAAAATTGTACAAATTGTAAAATTGTATAAGTGCACAAATTAATTACGAATTTTTATGAACGTAACTAAAGAAATAAAAACTAAATCAATGTTTGTTTCACCGTTTAAATATTACACCAATTGTTACTTCATGAAACCACTAATCATACAATATTAGTACCTAACCTCTTAGATATTAGGTTGTCCAAACAGTTTCTTTCGTTCTATGAGGAAATAATAGACGCACAACGTTTTTTATTTTATATTATTTTGTCGAATTACGTACGATCCATTTTGTGACGTTTCACAGACTTGGTTTCGCGTTTGTATGAAGCTGCACAGTTGTAAACAACATGTTTGCGAAAGAAAGACACTTTCCGGATAACCTAAAAATTTGTATATCTTTGTATATAGCGTGATTTCTAAACAGTCTATCTATAATGTACAATTTGTTAATTCGTTAATAATATTAGTTAGCAAATTATCGCTTGTGCGTGTCTAGACAATGAATCTTTCGAAGCAAATCGTCCGGCAATTACACGATTCAAACAGGTATTACAGTTTGATTGATTCCGATTAGTTTCGCGTTGCCAGTCGCGGATATTGCTTTCCACCGTTCTCGAATAGCGGTGTCTTTCAATTACAGTTTTCTGCCATTTCCGTGGACGGACGGATCGATAATAACGCGATAAATCTGGCCGGCTATCCATGGTCAGTTATACCAGTCAACTTATTCTTTCGGCTGTTCGTAAACAACGTGACAAATACCTCGCCGGCCCATTAATCAACTCGTCGTAAATTCGCCCGCCACTTCGACCGCTTTAATTGGAACTAAAACGCGAACTCCTAGCTTCGTTCGCGCGTACATCGAACTCGGATTACTCGCTTTAGACCGACGGGACGCGCGCGAAACTTCCTCTGCAAATGCACGCGACCAAAGCCATCGTTGAAACGTAAAACTCGGTGAAAAGTTTCACTTTATATTTCCTCAAAGTTAAACAGGGAATCCAACTCATAGGTCGTCCAATAAGTTCGTACCATTAGTTTTCCTCTTATTTCAGCATTATGTTTTTATTCACATTTTGCTGATTTTGGAATATTCGAAATTTTAATAAATAAATATCCTAACAGATTCTCTCTCATCCAATAAAATGTCTAATTACGATTCCTTTGATCATTACGATAAAATTCTTTATCACGCGTTTCATGAATATAAAACAATACACGTCGAAGATGATTCATATGAACTAACCTTAAAAAGTCAAGTTGATTCTATAGAAGCCATTTGAGAAGAAGCAATCAACGAATAACAAGCATTCTTATTAAACTACATATTAAGAGATGTTTATATAAAAATCCAGTTTCGACGTGTCGTGTTCTGTAAGTTTCATAAGGCAAACAGTAACAATTGTTACAAAGTATATTTAACATTTTTCAATATGTAATTTAATAAGAATGCTTGTTATTGCTTGATTTTTCTTCTCAAATGGCTTCTATAGAATCAACTTGACTTTTTAAGGTTAGTTCAGATAAATCATTTTCGACGTGTATTGTTTTATATTCATGAAACTCGTCATAAAGAATATGAACTCGACGTAGCACCAACTTATTGCACGACCTAGTACTTTAGCAAAGTGTGAAAGTAAAAATAACTGTGTTAAAAAGCAAAGAAAAATGTAATGAATAAAGTAAATGTTCCTTTGTTACAGATGTTGAAAAAGTTTGAAGAAGAAGATGTTTGGTCCAGCAGCAACATTTTTTCCCTCTGCTTTTCCACACCACTGGGACAATGTTACAAGCGTGGATTGCAACTTATAAGGAAAGCCCGAAGAAAGTCGAAGGCTTACACGAAGCTTCGCGCGAAATCAAGATCTTGGTTTTAAGGTGGGGACACCGAGGTAATGGCGTGTGCATTATTCTGATAAATCGCCTCGGCTGGCGTCAAACCTGACTCTGGCCTGACGGCAACCTTGGTCAATCGTATCTACTTCTACGCAAGTAGAATCGATCCTGTGCAGGATATTCCAAAAGAGACTTCTACGGAAAAATACCACTACGAACATGTGCTACGAATTGGACCAGTTGTATCAGAACTCTTTCTATCAGTTTAGGAGATGCTTTATAATTTGTCTTGAAATTAAAAGATTAAAGACTGTGAAGGTAAAGAATTTATCAAGTAAAAGATTCTGTAACATAGTTCGATGCGATTATGGTTTTTTAATATAATATAACGTGAAACACAATTTCAAAATTTATAAAATCAATTATTGACACGTTCATAATTGTATGATTAAAAATTGTATGATTTGTAATAATTCTATAACATAATTTGATAATCATGGTGATAATTTATAATGATACAATACTATGTTTTTTAATATAATACAGCGTGAAACACAATTTAATAAGTTCATAATTGTATGATTAAAAATTGTATGATTTGTAATAATTCTATAACATAATTTGATAATTATGGTGTTAATTTATAATGATATAATGCTATGTTTTTTAATATAATATAGCGTGAAACACAATTTAATAAGTTCATAATTGTATGATTAAAAATTGTATTATTTGTAATAATTCTATAACATAATTTGATAATCATGGTGTTAATTTATAATGATACAATGCTATGTCTTTTAATATAATATAGCATGAAATAC
Organism: Bombus haemorrhoidalis; assembly: GCA_014825975.1. Taxonomy (NCBI): domain Eukaryota; kingdom Metazoa; phylum Arthropoda; class Insecta; order Hymenoptera; family Apidae; genus Bombus; species Bombus haemorrhoidalis. The sequence continues at coordinate 1,389,076 of CM026178.1, forward strand.
AACTTCACAATTTATAAAATGAATTACAATTTAACACATTTATAATTGTATGATTAAAGATTGTATGATTTGTAATAATTCTATAACATAATTTGATAATTATGGTGATAATTTATAATGATACAATGGTATGTTTTCTAATATAATATAGCGTGAAATACAATTTAATAAGTTCATAATTGTATGATTAAAAATTGTATGATTTGTAATAATTCTATAACATAATTTGATAATTATGGTGTTAATTTATAATGATACAATGCTATGTCTTTTAATATAATATAGCATGAAATACAACTTCACAATTTATAAAATGAATTACAATTTAACACATTTATAATTGTATGATTAAAGATTGTATGATTTGTAATAATTTTATAACATAATTTGATAATCATGATGTTAATTTATAATGATACAATGCTATGTCTTTTAATATAATATAGCGTGAAATACAATTTAATAAGTTCATAATTGTATGATTAAAAATTGTATGATTTGTAATAGTTCTATGACATAATTCAATAATTATGATAATTTATAATGTACAATGCGATATGTTTTTTAATATAATATAACGTGAAACACAATTTCACAATTTATAAAATCAATTACAATTTAACACGTTCATAATTGTATGATTAAAGTACATCATGTCAGGAATAAGCAAGTGTCTTATTATACTCAGCTATGGTCATAAGGAATAAAATCATTGCAATGTGATTTTGCAATTAAAGTGATATAATTGAAATAGATGTAGTGTAGTACTACTGTCGCCTAACCTGATTTCCGAGAAAACAGGCCAAGTCCAAATTAACGCGAGTTCCCAATACCAAAATCGAAGGATCGACGACTCTGGCTGAGAGTGCACTCGCAGCATCATTAATCGACGATGCAACAACGCAGTAGATTGGGCCGCTTCGAATTTCCATGGACACTGATTAAGCAACGCTCACGTTCACTTAATATCCAGATGTCCGATAAAGACCTTACGACAGAGTTGCGGCGATCGCGGGTCGAGATAGATGCGGCGTCCGGCAGACGCGCGTCCACCGTGGCAAAATATTCGAAACGAATGACTCGCGTCGTCGTGGACACGGCTACCGTGCATTTGTCCGCTCGTTCCTTCGTCTGGATCCTATTAATCCGTCGCTAATGAGCACCGTCCGATCGCCGAGTGGAAACGCGCGAGTATCATCCTCGAAAGGAGTAGGATGGAGGATGGGCTCATTACGGGCCACGCCGCGTGTGCTTCGTGACTGGCTCAATATTTAACGCGTCTCGAGCCGTTCCATCACCTTTCGATATCTCGACACCTGGTCAGCAGGATTAGAGAACTAGTTCTGAGACTTGCGACTCGATGGTCGACTGCAATCGGTGTTCGTTGATCACCGATTCGCCTATTCGGGCACGTTCGTTCGCGCTGGGTGCTCATTTTCGAGAAAAACTCGAAAGAAGAATTAAAGAATAAAACAGCCCACTGACCTGACTAAAGAAATAAAATAGTCAAACTAGAAGATGGTATCTTTTTGAGGTTAGCCATCCACGTGTTACTTAACAATCAAGCTAGAAAAATTTACCAAATGTGCAGGTGGACAAATTGTGAAATACAAATTAAATAATAAAGAAAAAACTTTCGAGAAAAGTCAATGAGTGTGGAAGAAGAGATGATTTGGAAATCATTTCGAAAGAATGGTTTATAAGGAACATAGAGACTTTTGTGAGCGGCAGAGAAAGCTCTAGGTAACGGTTGTTTGATATTGATAGAGAGGAGAAAAGCAAAGTTTAAACGTGTCAAAATTCCTAGTAAATAGAGTCGACAATGTAAAAAATGAGCGGCCATAGAGATTCAACTTAGACAAATATCGAAAGCGGACAAGAGGGTTCTTAGAATCAACGAAGCATAACCAACGATCAATCGCCACCTTTGCTATCTGGTTGCTCCGCTTTGAAAAATCCCTCGCAACCGCAGAGCGTTAATTAACCGAAAAGTCACAATTACGGTTCGAGCGCGCGTCGAGCACGATAAAAATCCGAATTCCCCGTGTCTTGGGATTATCTGGGGGATCTGTGAAAGGAGAAGGCAGACTGTAAGCTTGTGGTTAACAGGCGTATTGATCTGGACGGTTGGGTCCACTGGCCGGTTTGATAATTAGTCAATCAGTCAGCGGTGTGCGTTGTTTTATTGAAATACGGTCTGGAGTCGAGGGCCAACTCTTAACAAGCGGCGCACGGTTCATTCATGCCGGTTAATTCCCACTCTGTTTCCTTTTCGCGTTGCTTCTTTCAGCCACTTTTACGCGCACTGTGTCATTAATCGTTCGATTAAGCCGCCCGATAACGCCCTCTCCAGGAGAGCGGTCCGCAGGCGTACCACCAGCCGGCGCCATAACTCCCTAGCGTGGCATGACGCGGTTACGAACGTGCGAGCCACGATCCTGACGTTCGCGTTCGTTGGAGAACCTGCGACCGCCTACCTGGATCATCGGTACCGATTTTTCATTCGAAGATACTTTATTCGCCACGCATGCGGCCACTCGAGACGTTGTGAAACATAGGGACATTTGGATGGACATGAAAATACACTCTTATCGATTCCGCGAACCCGAACGATTCCTTGCTTACCCTGAACCACATCGATAATTAATTACAAGGTCGGATTGAGATTGCGTGGATGGTCGGGAAGTTGTTAACGAGACCAAAATCGAAGGAGGAGCCGCATCAAGCGCCATTGGGTTTCATCGATTCCATTCTTGAGGATCGTTCGGTGATCTCAGAATAGTTTGGTGTCTGGTAATCATAGAATGTTTCTGTATCTGGAGATTGTTATTTTAGAAGATTACTACTCTTTTTAATAAAATGCAAATAGAAAACATAAAAAGGATTTAATAGTTCTGATAAACAATGCTAAAATCACTAGATTTATTAGTACATAGTTCTTAATTTTTACGTTGTTGCAGGGATTGTAGTATCCATCTCAAAGAAGATAAAGAACTTTTTACTCTTCAATTTTCTTTTCTATTTTTTGTATCACAATTCTACATGTACATTACTACATGTACATTACCGTGCCATAAATATCGAGACACGGTGATATTTCGTATAAATTGTATGCTTTCCACTGTTTTCATTTTCTAGTTATTTTACTAAAAATCGATTATTTTATATTTATCTCTTGCCAAATCCCTAGCTTGTACCTGTTTTAATCTCGGTTAATTGCTCAATTCTGCACATAAAGCGGTCGTACAGAGGCGACCGGTTGAAAATAGTTCCTCGGGAACGGAAGCAACAAATAATCGTACAAGGTGCGGATGCAAACCGCGCGTAACGTGGTTGCCGGTCGCGCGAAAGCGAAGAAAGAAAGAGAAGGATGACGAAAATGAATCGAAAGGAGGGTGACATACCGAAAACAAGGAAAGAACGATCGTGAGGCACAAAGAACGAGAGAGACAAAGATAGAAAGAGAGAGAGAGAGAGAAACGAGTGGTCGAAAAATAGAGAAACGCGTTAGAATGGATGCGCCCCATATAATTTCTGCGATGCTTCTCGAGTCTTCTTCTCTTCGCCTCGGAGATCATCCCTGAACTGTGTCGAAGAGTCATCGTCTATGAGCAGCGAGCTCGTGTCATTGTGTCAGGCTTACGACTTCGTGGGTTGATCCATTGTCGCGGAACATGCGTCCTGTCAGCTTCCAGAGACTATAGGATCAGTTAAATTAATCAATGACTATATCGACTAGAAGATAATCGGTCGTTAGAAACCCTGAAACTCCTAACCTTTAAATTGCCATGATATGTAAAATCTCACCTCATGCAAATCTTATTTTAATATTATATCTTGCAATAATACCATCGATGATTATTTTGTTTTTCTAAAATGGTATATTAACAATTTTCAAAATTGAATCTTGTTGTCAAAGTTGAATCAAAATTGGATTCATGTTTGATTAAGAATTTTCGATGAGATTCGATGTACTAACCCTTTGCACTGCGAATTTTATTTCAATTTCGTTAGCAGCAGTTCCCAACGCTTTTGAGTGTTTTATTTGAAATTTACTTTAACTAAAAGATAAAACAATTCAAATAAATAAAGAAGGAAACCTAACCTTAAAAACCAGTTTTATTCACACTATTCCTGTATTTTCTAATTTTTAAGCGTATGATAATTCTTGAAACAATTTCCAGCATGCAATCCTCCTTTTCTTTCGCAAATTTCACAAAAAGAGAATGGAATTCGACAAACGAGCTCCTGAGATAAAAACTAATGTCGAGTCACACACGACATAGCAGTGCAAAGGGTTAATACCGAGTACAGAAAGATTCGCAGGGATTGAAGATATAATTGCGAATGAACTAGAACGAATTATTGTAGATCTTAATAACGACGCCTATGGGTAGTTTACACTATACACGCGTACACGTTATATATACGTAGTACCGAATTTGCAGTGCAAAGCAAACCGTATGTCGGACATCGGCACGATTTATCGCGTTGACACGTGTCTCTTACCGAGACGCGTTTCGCCCCTGTGCACGGCCTCTCTTTTAACCGCGATTAAAATACATTTTCGAGGATAGAACGACCGAATTTCCGCGGACCCCGTTCTCTTACCGTGAAATGGTTAACTCTTTCGTCGTAATTTATAACCGCCTGTGATCCGGCCTCACCGAGAGCTTTATTAAATATGAGATGGAAACCATGTTGCAAGGAACATTAAACTATGTCTTGTATTTGGAAAACTAAATTTAGAAAAATATACAAATATTTTGGTAGAATGGAACATTAACTTCTAGGGAGAGAGGGAGGTGAAAAGGGGACAATTTTTTACGTGATAGTTCCTCCTATCTTACTTTCTTACAGAAGCAATTCCACGTTATGTAGTATATTTTTGCTATTATTAATCCATCTGGGATCACCATCCCTAAACGAGGGCTGGCACATTTATAAAATTGTAGAATCAGTCATTTCGATTGGCGTGGTATTTCTAGTGTTAGCATCTAGCGATTTAACGATCGATCCGGAATTTTCCTGATAACTGTTATTATCATATCGAATGATACGCGATAAAAATAAAAAAAAAACGCGTGGCAAGTTGTAGAAAACGAGGAAACTGGTTGATTGAGGTTGGGATAAACAGATTGCAGCACCTTCACACGTACCGGTCATTTTGACTGGTATTGATATGAGTAGGCTTGATACAAAATTATTTTCAGTTTGAATACATAAACAAAAAATTCATTATATTATTCGAAAATCGTTACATAATTGTGGAAAAAGATATAACACAAAGCAGGAATTTTAAAATAAAATTGTAAAACCAGTCAATTTGACTACTGTGGTAATTCTAGGTTAAGATATTACAGATGACGTTTCTATATATTTAGACATTTTCTAAGCTTAGCTTTTGCTTTGAAATATCGTGCGATTATGATATTCTTGCACATTCTCTACCCTAAAATCCAATGTAGCATTTCATCACAATTCACGCCCTTTTAATCCACTGCACGTATCCTGGTACAATTTTTCCCCTTTACCAAATCATCGACGGAAGGAGATGGTAAAAGAGAAAAGAAAGGGAAGGACGGGGCAAAGAGCGCACGCAAGCTGGGAACAGGATCGCGCGAAGCCAAAGATCGGAGAAGAGAGGCTGCTCGTACAGGCACGTTGGCCGACCGGACAGATATGATTTATATTTCTTTCCGATCGTTCACATTAAAAATGGTAAATGCTCTTAATGACGGCATTAATAATTGTATTCAACGAACCGCCGGTATTGACCTGAAGACACCCGTGCGAGGCACGCCCGTAGAATACCCTTGTAACGATCTGGTCCGGCATTCATCTGGGCGGAGAGAGATCATTTGTGAATGAGCGAACATTCAATGGGCACACTTTTGATCCCGACATTATTAATTATCCGCAAGTAGCTGCTACGCGCTTTGCTCTCTTTTTTCTAGCCGTGCATGGACTTTCCAATGCGGAGAACCCTCGTGTCTTTGACCCGTGACTCAACATTGCAATGGTTTCGAAATCGGTTGGATATCGGATCATTTTCTTCGGAACATCCTGAATTTCATAGGTATAAAACTTATTGTTAACGCTAGAACTACCGATAATTGACACGAAGCCATTTCTACCAAAACCAGTGAAAATGACTGGTTGTACAAAACGAGAAAACTGGTTAATTGCGGTTCGATAAACAGATTGCAGCACCTTCTTACACTTTGACACGTACCTGTCATTTTGACTGGTATTGATGTGAATAGGCTTGATACAAAATTATTTTCAGTTTGAATACATAAAAAAGAAAATAAAATTCATTATGTTATTCCTTTAGTTATCATTGCGAAAGTCATTACATCATTGCGGAAAAAGATATAACACGAAGTAGGAATTTTAAAATAAAATTGTAAAACTAATCGAAAGCGGACTGCATTGACTCGTGTAACAATGAAACCACTTAAACATTGTCACTTTTTGTATAAATACGAGAGCCAACAGACATGACACAAGCGTAATCAGAAGTACAATACGCAAAATCGAATAGTTAAATTTATTGAAAAGCTATCGATTATCTATTTCCGTCAAACTGCGAACTGTATAAATTTACGCATACTTGACAAGTTTCCAAACTCGAATTTCTCGAAAGCGAGTTCAAGGCAATTACGTTATTCTTGACTTTATTTTCCTACTTTATTTAGTTACAGAACGTTCCTGATTTCACTGGAACTATGAATCTAATGGCACAGTGTATATTCAACGTCAAAAACCCCTAATTCCATTTCCCGTTAATAATAGAAAATAAAATTTCAAGACATACCTTTGTATGTGTCGCCTTCATCGACAGCTAAAAGGTACTGGTAGCGGTACACGAGTCGACGGAATATTCGCAATGACTCATATTACTACGCCTTGCACTGTTTTGGTTTGCTAGTTTCAAAGGTAAACAAACCCCGGGCAAAACATAATCGCCTTTACTTGTAACCGTAGCCGGAATTACGTTTCAACTGTTTGTAATACCATCGATCGATACAAACAGATGAACGAGCTCTCCAAAACGATCATTGTAACGAGTCGCACAGTCGAATAGCGAGCGTAGAGTCGAACGGTAATATCGAGCGAGCAACGATTACGATCTCTATATTTGTGCTTAAAGTGATTTTAAAGTAATTAACTACTACAATTTGATCACTCGTTTTTTTATTAAACAAACCAACACTTTTAATATTTAATATTTGCCTGGAACTTAACCCTTAACCCTGCAACTTTTAATTGTGAATATCGATCGGCAACTCCAATTTATTCTCATCATACTTTGACTTGCAAATTTTTAATTGTCAAATTTGAAACGTTACAGTGACGTGTGAGTAATAATATTAAAGTCATTCAAAACAATATTCATCTGAGAAGTAATATAATATTGATTACAATATTTATATTAATTACAATTGTAGAATTTTTTAAAACATTTATTCACATGCGCATTGGGTTTGCGTTCACGGGTGTCACAATACTCACTGACGAGTATTATTCTTTATTTGTAGACAATTACCGATAACGAGCGAAAAATACATTTACACTAGAGCGCCGTACATTGGTGGTGCTTGAGAGGCACACTTGGAGCGTTACCTGTTATTCTCACCACGAAGAAAGAAAGAAAATTCGCATGCGGTGGCGGAGCCGGATATGGTCGTCCTCGATAGGCGTCTGACTGGAGGCGGGAAGAGGTGGCTGCGGGCCATCGGAAATCGCTGGAATCGCGACCCTTATCGCCTTATTAGAGAGGGGCAACTTGCATGGCGTCCTAAGCCGGACGCAGCGTGGCGCTGCGGCAGGTTTATCGGCCGCCTGTATCAGCGTACTCACGCTCCCTTTCATGGTCTTTAAACCGGCGCACTTAGCATGGCCCGTCATTATTTAACGGTGAGTAATAAAGTTGTACCACCAATTAGTCGACAGCGTGGAAGCACGCGCATCAGCGACGCGGAGCCGGTAGCTGTACTTGCGTATCGTGGTCGACCTATCGCTGCGATATCTCGTTTCGATCGTCCGGCATAAAATCGGTAATCCGAGAATAATCGTTATTATGCCGATGCACGGCATAATCGATCATGCTTCGAGAAAATGGCTGATCGCTGCTTGCCAATTTACTTGACGTTCGATTGCTGTGCCGGAAACAACTGCTTTCCATCGATCGACACAGCCATCGGGCATTGCTTCGAGAAAAATGGGAGGTGCTAGGTGGTTACATGAGATCATTGTATGTTTGCTAAAACGCAGATCGAGTATCTTGTAGATGATAGGAATTGTGTATAGAAGAGTTCTTTTCTTCTATAAAGGAAAGGTATATATATCATGATTGATGTTGGTACAGTTGGATGTTGAGATTGAGTCGATTGCAAGATAGCATGATCAGAGTTGACATGTGAATTTTGTCATACTTTTCTATTAGGTTATCCGAAAAGTTTCTTTCGTTTTATGAGGAAATAGACGCACGATAGTTTTTGTTTTATATTAGTTTATTGAATTATGTACGAACGTAATAATAGAAATATAACAAAATAGATCATACCTAATTCAATAAAATAATATAAAAGAGAAATTGTTGTTTATCTATTGTCATCTTATGAAACGAAAGAAACTTTTCAAACAACGTAATATTACTAAAAATAATAGAGAATAAAATGCAGTAAAGAAACATTTGTGTAGAATATTGGAAAAACAACTGATAGGATTAGGGAAGAAAAATTGCTGAGAGAAAAAAAAATAAAATTCGCGAGCGTCGATAAAAATAAATAAGGGAACTCTTTCATCATTACTTTATAACAAAATAATTAATTTATTAATACAGTTATAAATAACGTAAAACTAAGTATTCTTTCCACACTTAGAGTATTTTAGAGTAAATCAATACGTTTCTTTATATCCAAATAAGAATTTTTTCTTCATTTTATTCATTGATTATTGGATGTTTATCAAAACGCAGAACGAATATCAGACCGAGTTTCTGTTGCAGTTGATGTTGGTGTTCGATTTGAAAGAAGTCGATCAGAAGTCTGCTAAAGTGAGGACAACCAATCCTCTGTGAAGATGATTTTTATTCAGACATTTTTATTTGGCCAGCGTAGGAATAAAATGGAACGGAAAGACAAACAGCAGTGGTCGCGTGTGAGTGAGCCACGGGAATGTAATTAATGAGCAGTTTGGCGGTCGGCCGGACAGCTGTCCCGTTTTTTTTTCTAAACCAGCGATGGACGGAGTCGCGGTACCGAGAACGGCAGAACGAGAAACGTGAAAACCTTGCGTGGAAGCGGTCTAGAAGACGCGTCTTCGGACGCGGCGGAAGGAACAAGATGGATTGCCTGACACTACCGGACAAGATCAATTGAATTTCTATTTGGACGTAACCGAGACCCGTTTGCCTCTAACCCCACCTTCTTTATCCACCACCAAGTCCCCCTTACCGCGACAGCCAAACTCTAATTCTTCTTCTACCGGTTGTCCACGTCACGATAATTGTAGAAAGTGATCTACTGCAACTTCATCCCTTCTTCCTCTAACTGATTCGTCGGTTATTCAATAATAGTCGTGCTCGTTAGATCGTTATTTTGTTAATTTACGAATGCTGTTGGAAATTGGCATTCAAGTGTCTTGTGATCGACGAACGTGAGTATTGTGTAGATATATAGGCTTGCTGACAATTTTCTATTTCTAATAAAACTTTGGTATTTGGTCTGAATTATAAATTTTAAATTGCATGTACTTTCTTTATTACATAAATTCTACATTAAATCTTCTTCTATGTTACATATTAGAGTAATTCCTTTATGTTTTTATTACGTTTATTATTAATCAATTCTTTTTGGTTTTCAAGCTAATATAATCATCTTAAGTCTTTTTACCAATAATGTGTTTGCAGATGGAACTGTATTTTCTATCCAACTGCGTTTTTCTATTGGTATACAATTTCTGAGAAAAATATGGCAGATGGTGAGTAATTGTGATTTATAGTTTTTTTAACAACTGCAGCATGAAGATTTGAAAATTGCAACAGAGTTAAGAACAGATTCTTACGTTTATTCTTACTCAATTTCCTTTAGTTTTCAAGCTAATATAATCATCTTAGGCATTTTTACCTATGGTGTGTTTGCAGGTGGAATTGTATTTTCTATCCAACTGCGTTTTTCTATTGGTACATAATTTCTGAAAAAAATATGGAAGATGGTGAGTAACTGTGATTTATAGTTTTTTTTAACAACTGCAGCATGAAGATTTGAAAATTGCAACAGAGTTAAGAACAGGTTCTTACGTTTATTCTTACTCAATTTCCTTTAGTTTTCAAGCTAATATAATCATCTTAGACATTTTTACCTATGGTGTGTTTGCAGGAATTGTATTTTCTATCCAATTGCGTTTTTCTATTGGTACACAATTTCTGAGAAAAATATGGCACATGGTGAGTAACTGTGATTTGTAGTTTTTTTAACAACTGCAGCATGAAGATTTGAGAATTGCAACAGAGTTAAGAACAGATTCTTACGTTTATTCTTACTCAATTTCCNTTTAGTTTTCAAGCTAATATAATCATCTTAGGCATTTTTACCTATGGTGTGTTTGCAGGAATTGTATTTTCTATCCCATTGCGTTTTTCTATTGGTACACAATTTCTGAGAAAAATATGGCACATGGTGAGTAACTGTGATTTATAGCTTTTTTAACAACTGCAGCATGAAGATTTGAAAATTGCAACAGAGTTAAGAACAGGTTCTTACGTTTATTCTTACTCAATTTCCTTTAGTTTTCAAGCTAATATAATCATCTCAGGCATTTTTACCTATGGTGTGTTTGCAGGAATTGTATTTTCTATCCAATTGCGTTTTTCTATTGGTATACAATTTCTGAGGAAAATATGGCAGATGGTGAGTAATTGTGATTTGTAGCTTTTTTAACAACTGCAGCATGAAGATTTGAAAACTGCAACAGAGTTAAGAACAGGTTCTTACGTTTATTATTACTCAATTTCCTTTAGTTTTCAAGCTAATATAATCATCTTAGGCATTTTTACCTATGGTGTGTTTGCAGGTGGAATTGTATTTTCTATCCAATTGCGTTTTTCTATTGGTACACAATTTCTGAGAAAAATATGGCACATGGTGAGTAACTGTGATTTATAGTTTTTTTAACAACTGCAGCATGAAGATTTGAAAACTGCAACAGAGTTAAGAACAGGTTCTTACGTTTATTCTTACTCGATTTCTTTTAGTTTTCAAGCTAATATAATCATCTTAGGCATTTTTACCTATGGTGTGTTTGCAGGTGGAATTGTATTTTCTATCCAATTGCGTTTTTCTATTGGTACACAATTTCTGAGAAAAATATGGCACATGGTGAGTAACTGTGATTTATAGCTTTTTTAACAACTGCAGCATGAAGATTTGAAAGTTGCAGCAGGGTTAAGAAAGAGCAGCAAGTATAATAAATATAAGTAAGCAGCGTAGAATCTTGATAAAACTTGGTATAATGCGTTATATTAGCAGTAAAAAATCATGACATGACAAGAAATCAATCTTTGCGGAACATTATTTGCAGATATGAAAATAACCAGATCTGCAATTCATTTCAATCTCTAAGAACCTGAGGAACGTAGGTGATTGTGATAATAACTCGTTCGACAGTTTCGTTCGAATAAACAGTTTCTGCAAGACATAAATAAAAAGGTACGAGTATTATATTCCTCAACTATGGTGAGATAGCCAAGTGATAATAAATGGGTTTGAAAGTAGCTGCCTAATTACTTCCTCGGACACCGCACGAACTCGCGATGCAACCGTTGATATCGCTACGTACTTTTTCCTTTTTCCTGAGCCCCGCGTTGGCTACCGGTTTTACAGCGACCGTTGAATTTAACTGTCTATTAATTAATGCGGGCCGATTAATTTCCGTCACGGCATAAAAACGCAGTTCCATGGAAAATTATGATGGCGCAAGGTCTCGCCTCCGCGCCATTTCCCTACTATTCGTATGTCATCGAACCATCGTTCTATGGATCCATGTGAAAAATACCGACATGTTGCGGGTATTTCGTTTCGGGAAACTAGAAAAGGGGGTTAGTTGGTTGAATTTGCATACTGTGCAGCCCTCTTTCTATCTTTTCTTCCTTCACCGCTTTCTTTTTCTTCTTTCCTTTCTTTGCTTCTCTTTCTTCCTTTTCTTCTTTTCGTTTGCTTGTATTTCTTCCCTCTCCTACTTTTTTTCTTATCTTTGTCTTTCTTCTCTTTCTCCTACTCTTGTTCTTTTTCTTTCGCATGCTCTTTCCCCTTCTTTTTCCTCTTTTATTTCTCTTGTCTGTCGCTTCTCTTTTTTCTTTCTTCCCCTGCTTACATCATTTTCTTCCTCCTCTTTTTTTCTTTTACCCATTTCTTTCTATTTCTTTCGTCTCTTCTTTTCCTCTCCGTCTTGATATTTTTGTTCTACCATCTTTCCACCCACCCACATATATTCTTCCAAGTACGTAGAGAAATTTTTCATATTCGTAAAAGTATATGAAGTGTAAGTGAGATAGAGAGACAGGTTTGCTTGCTGATTCATTGATACCAGTATATATTTCCAGAGTAAAATAAAATTGTTTACAAGCTGAAAAATAAGCCTCCAACGACGTGTTTGCACATGAACGTTGTCATCGTTTTGACGTCTACAATTTACCCTGTACGTAAATATCGATCAAATATTTTGCCACATCCTGTACAAGTACAGAGTTAGAAGGAATTAAGTCAAAGCACGTAACAATTGTATTAAATGAAATTCAACGTTGGTAAGTTTCATTCAAGTAAACAAGAGTTAGCGATACTGTCAGAGAATCATCTAGAATAGCTTCTTCGAGTACATCAACCGTGATTGACCATTAAAATACCGGCCTTGATAACTGGTAGCATGGTCACCCAGTTTTACGTCATTCGGCGATTTTTCGCGGTACTTCGTTTCTTTCCACAGTCTGGTATCACTCGCCGCGAGCGGATTTTCGCGGTCAATAACCGATTGTGGTATCGTTTGAACCGCGATACGCGTTCGCCAGACTTGGTTTATTCCTTGAAACGACGATTGTGAAAGTTGTTGCGATAAGTAGCGAGAGTGGTTGGAAACGAAGAACAAAATAGTTTGCACGATATTACGCGAAAGCGGTGATAATTTAAACAGCTCTCACTGCCTGCGAATACATAGCTTGTAATGAGATGAATATATTGAATAACGTTAATATAATATTAAAAAGTCACGAACTAATATTAAATAACAAAATATTCAATTTCCAGGGATTAATACTGAAATGAAAATGAGTTTGAAATAAAAAGTTGGCAGCAACTTAATAGAAACGAATAATCAAAATTTAGTATAAAGTCCCGTATTATTTTTTGCTGTGTCTATGAAATAACGTAAATACGACGCCGTCATAACGTTATGCTCTAATGTAACACATGCTACCATAATAAACTTCATTACACTGATGTCTTTCAAATGACCACGGTACAGCGTGAACATGGAGGAGCAAAGGAACATAAGCGCACAACGCGAGCATGACGTCGACATAAATGCCAGAGAGGGCAAACAAAATTTTCAAAAATTATATTCTCATGATCTCCTACTGATCTGAAATAAGAAATTACTTTGATTTATGTACCCCCTAAAGTTCTTCCTTCGAATAGTATGATACTCTTTTCTCTCGCTTCTAGAACAATTGTAATTTCCTAGTATATTCGTGTCCTTTTGCCAAGTAGGAAAGCTCGTTTGAAGCGAAAACCGCGGAAAGTTGCCGGCATGCACCAGGCAACACGCGGTTCAATGTATCATTAGGTAGTCATTGCGATCACCGTGGGTCCCGTTGGTACACGCACGATCCGACGGACACGTAGGTAAGCCATCCTGGCTTCATTCACGTCAGATGCGAGGCGACCACGTCATTTATCTGCCAACCATTCCGGCTAACGATGCATTGCCGGTTTGTTGGTCGAGCGTCCTGGTATCCTCGTGTTCCCTGCACGAGCTTCGTCTGGAATTTCCATCTTTTTTTATGCCTGTCAAACAATTCTTTTGCACTTAAGGTAATATCAATTTAATTTGCATTTGCGCAATTTTATACCATTGTTCATACAATTATTATGTTTCCCTGTAGGAAAGTACATGGAGGTTAATTATGAGCAATTTCTGTGAAGACCAGGATTCATTATATTTGTGTTAATTAACACGGGCCATAATACTTGAAACCAAATTTCTTGGATCTTTGAGTACATATACATTATCTGTTAAGGCACATGTATATTAACATTAGATGTTGCGATATTGAAAGTAGACTTTTACAACGAGGAATTATTTATTTACAAATACTGTTACATATTATATATTTTTGTAAGCAGTTTTTTAAACCATTGTTCATACAATTATTATGTTTCCCTGTAGGAAAGTACATGGAGG
>CM026178.1:1403654-1545665 GCA_014825975.1 Bombus haemorrhoidalis
TTCATTGTATTTATGTTAATTAACACGGACCATAATACTTGAAACCAAATTTGTTGGATCTTTGAGTACATATACATTATCTGTTAAGGCACATGTATATTAACATTAGATGTTGCGATATTGAAAGTAGACTTTTACAACGAGGAATTATTTATTTACAAATACTGTTACATATTATATATTTTTGTAAGCAGTTTTTAAACAAATCCAAGTAATATTTTCTCGCATGCATAATTCGCTTTCAAGGGGCAAAAAATTCAATGAAAGTAGAAAATCTGTAATCATTGCAATCAAGCTATTGATGTATTTCTCTAAGAAATACATTTCTCTGAGAGCACCCTTTCATGATTTTTCTCACTCCTTCAAACCGAACCATCGCTGCTAAAAAAATGTCTTGCATCTGTTAATGGTATCGTCACTCTATAAGAAGTTAATCAAAATTGGCGTTTTTTAATTGGGTAATTTTTAAAACTGCCTTGCGTCGGCCCTGACTTTTAATATATTGTCATGTTCTCTCTCTTAAAGTTTTCGATTTCGTTCACCTTGTAGCTTTGTATTTTACCACCTGAATTTATTTCCATATAATATCCTGCCATGCCAATTCATCTGCATTTAATATTTTCGATAACAAATCAGATGCAATAAATTAAAAACAGCAAACGCTTGTTTCATAGTTGCAAGCAAATTTTACTACTCGTTCACACCAATACGGAGCGTCGACATTGCCTTTCAGTCAGTTTCTATCTTTCAGAAAGATAAAGAAGAGGAAACTCTTAGCGTCTTATCTTTATCGTACGTGCTGAAGGAAAAACAGTGAAATAGTTTTTGTTGAGACCCATGGCACAGTTCGCTAATTGCGCTAGAGGATGTTTAAGGTGCGTGTAAAATTTGGGAGTGGCACGTGGTGGCGCGCGCGGCCGTGCGAGAGGGTGGAAGCGCGGTCGTCTCTGCCGGCGACAGAGGAGCCCGGTCGCTTCCGGAACACGCGAAACTCTCATTAACTTCGACCGGGCGCGATATTGTATTGCGCTTTAAAGTCGTTCCACGCTCCTTGGAGCGGAGACGCCGGCTGCGAGCGGCGGCGGCAACGACTTAAAAAAAGTTCCAACCACGGAGACCGGAGTTTAATGGGTGCCACCACAAACGACAACGTCGATACTCTTCAAGGGAGAACGATGAGCGAATTTCAAACGCTTCTGCAAAACTATCCATTGTAGTCGTACGATATTTCATAGGATTCGTTGTTAACTGATAAAATTCCCTGCTGTGCGTACGAATATTCCTGCGTATCAAATACGATTCACCAAGATCACACGACGAATATTTTGTACTTTTTTTTCACCTGTACACTAAGCGATAATGGGAAATTTTCAAACGTTTCTATGTTGGCAGCATGCACTGAAAGCACACGATATTTCATTTCATATTTAGTGGTGTTGTATTTTATGCCCATTTCTATGTATTACGTTCAATCTATTAGGTTGGCAACTAAGTGATTGTGGATTTTGTCATTAGGTGGTATTGACAAATCTGCAATCATTTAGTTGCCAACTTAATATATCGTTCACACAAATAATTCTCGTTTGGTATTTTATTTATTATTTGGCATTGGAAAATGATGAATAAATTTCAAGCTGTAACCAGGATGATAAGTGGAATTTTGTTTTTGAATCGCAGAAATATTCCCTGGAATATTATGTAATATTTAGTGATATTGTGTTTTATGCCCATTTCTATGCATTACGTTCAATCTATTAGGTTGGCAACTAAGTGATTGTGGATTTTGTCATTAGGTGGTATTGACAAATCCTAATATATCGTTTACACGAATAATTCTCGTTTGGCATCTTATTTATTATTTGACATTGGATAATGACGAATAAATTTCAAGCTGTAACCAGGATGATGAGTGGAATTTTGTTTTTGAATTGCAGAAATATTCGCTGGAATTTTTCAATATCTAATTGAATCCATTATAAAGTGACATTCTACACATGTAGTTACTTCTGAACATGAATAATCACGTAACACGTACGATTATTTACAAGGTTTTCTTACACACCGATTATAAGTGTTCACCTTACAACCGAATAATTTGCAAGAATTTCGCAATCAGCTGCTACTTTTGCGTGCACACTTTAGTATGGCGTGCAGGCGGATCAATATAAAATATTGAAATTATTACACGGTCTTCTTTATTACGAGTAACACCTTTGCCGACATCAATTACGTTCATACATATTATGCGCATTAATTTTATTTGCACCCAGCCGATTCCGCTACTGGTAATTCTGCGCAAACGAGATTAATGTACATTAATTAAAGATGGTGAGGGAAGGGGAATAGCGCGATAAAAGGACGTACCGTACAAGAACAGAACTAAAAAGCAAGCCTTTGTGATATTGAGCCTGGCGTGCTAGTTTGATGGTGTCCGGAAACCTCGATAGGGATCCTGTCTAAATAGTTGCATACACATTACGCTTAGTAAACGATTTTATGTTAAAAGTGAACACATTATTCTAATAAAGCAGACCTGCGAGTATCTTGTTAACGTAGTTGCGGTGATAAATGCACGATAACACGCGCTTTGATTTACGCCTTGTTTGCGTAATTGTTCTGAAGTTGTAGCATTAAAAGTATAAAATTAATTCCGCTATTGTATTCTAATTAATTTCATTCTTCATTCTTTCGATTTATATGGAAAATATTCTTTCACCAAAGAAAACTTTTCAATTTTAGATCGCAAAATTTGATATATACAATCTGACACACAGTAGCTCACGAGAGAATTTTTATGAATATATTACGTTATTCATTATGCGAAGCTTTTTCAGACTTCGATTTTCGTGATTATATTGATAAATTTGAAGCTAATTTGAGAATTTATATTGTAGAAATTAAAATATTAATCCTTTGAGCGTTATGACCATTCAATTTAGGTTAAAAGTGGCGTGATAAAAAAGACGTATGGATGTTATCCACCTGACATTCTGATGATTTCGTTGAAACAAAGAAAATTAATTATCAAACTGGCAAAGCAAAGCGAAAAGCAAAGTGTGTAACAGGCTACAATGCCTTGATGGGCGCAGTTGATAAAATAGATATGATTTTATGTTCACTTCGCTGCGTTCGAAAAAGCACAAAATGGTATAGAAAATATTTTTTAGGATTTTTATGTGTTAGCAGGAAGAGTTTATTCGGACGACCTTGCATTTCGCTTACCGGAGAGGCATTTCCCAGCGTAACTAAAGAAAATAATAAACGTTCTTCGCGACGAAGACGTGCTGTTTGCACTAAACATAGTCGCAGGACTGACTCGCGTTACCAACACAAAAAAATATAACATTGGCTTATGTATTGAATTCTGCTTTGAGATTTACCATACAATACAAAATTATTAAATTTTCAACTTAAAAGATATAATTTCAAACTCTGATATTTATCATGTTATTATTGCTTAATAAAATAAATGGTTATTAAGGCTTTTCAGGTCAGTACATAATTTATTTTGGTCACAATCGATATATCTTGCAATGAAAATTCAGTCTGCTCAACTTACGCTCTTTCGTAAAAAAATATACAGCGGTGTGCTTCTTCGTAAAGAGTGGGCCGTCCATGGCGTACGCTTAACGTCGGACATCGCAGCGCTTAAAAGTCATCTAATTGCAGAATATTTAGATCGTAATACTCAAAATCTTTCCTAAGCTATCTTAACCATCCAACTTATACTTCACGAGGAACCACGAAGTTTGCCTCAAACCCTCGTTCCTCCAGCTGCCGAAACCCTTCAGACCAAAGTACACGAGTAACCCAGTATCAATCTCTACATTAACCCAGCAAATCCACAGTCCTCGAGGACCTGAATAATACGAGCAACCCCTCGCCACTTCCTTCGCCCTTACCACTAAAATTCGCGATCCCCTCGAAAACCATCTTCGCCAAGTTTCTTCTCTCGACTTTAATTTCCAATATCGAACAGTTGGATCTTTCGGAGTGGGAAAGATCAGCGGCACCGTGGTGGCGTCGCTGGACCATCATCGTATCAATGCGCCTTGGATTGACAGTGCCGCCGGTGATAAATGATATTTCCAGCGGTCCCTCTTCCCTGTGGTAGTTCCGCGTTCGCCGTCGATCCACCCCTGCTGAGAGAGAGCTCGATCGGGAAGAGGGTGCCTCGGACCGCTCGCAGTCTCAACAGACAGCGCCGAGAGAGAGACTATGAGAGAAGATATCCGCGGTGAGAAGTAAACACGTTATACAAACGAATGCGGGATCGATAGCGTTGCTCGGAATCCCGTGAAGACGTACTCGTCTCCTCTTTCTTCATTTTTCCTCTCGTCTTGTTTCCTCTCTCTGTTCATCGTTCGGGACGTGCTTTTTCCAGTGCGACTGTCTTCTCTTTCGATGAATAGACTCTCTTTAGATATCGCAGGATACTAGTCCGCGGGGCACTTGATGTTCTGTGATCAATAACGTTATATTGCAATGTAATTCTCCGATTTATCGAGGAAAATGATTTACTTGCAGCACGTAGAAATTTCCGACGGGGTTGTAAGTGGAGATCGTTGTCGGTGGTGGGAGGGTTACAGCCAATGAAGTTAATCCTTGTTGTAGTTGGCGGGGTGAATTGCGTTGTTACAAACTGCGGGAGAAGCATCCGAACTTTTCATAAATATTTTTGAGAAGATATCTTGGCCATTTCCTTTATTCATTTTTAATTGCTTTTTAATTTATTTTTAATTTTATTTATTTGGTAACAATGTATGTATATGAATGTGTGAAACAAGGGAACGTCGTTTACGGTTTTTGAAGGTTTACTAGTGGTCTCGATAGAAGCAATTTATTATTTCGTAGATGAAATAATAAAAAAACGTATTATCCATTTTGACACTTTATAATAGATAAGAAAATACAGAGTGTATAAAAAGATTGTTTTTTCCAGCGAAGATTAATTATTAGACAGATAATAAAATTATTTAGGTATCTGGCTAAATAATACCAAGTGAGAAGATTGACGTCGACTTGGATTATACGTTTATTGAGCAGTAACCATTCATCACAAATTCCCTATGACAAAGTCTCCTTTACGAAAGTTCCATGTTTGTAAACCAGTACGGTCGTACTAGGAGTATTTCAATTTCAAAATCTTTAGGGAAAACAATGTTGTTGTGCACGGTTCGAGGAAATGAGATTTCGACAGAATTCAAATCCCTCGAAACAGGTAACGATTAAAGTATTTAAGAGTTAAAAAAATAGTCGTCGATTAATAAGTATAATAGGTAGCAGTATTTACCTTTTTCATTATAACCTATCGAATAGTCACTTGGGATTTCTCGTACAGCAGAAAGGTATGCCGCACTATAAACGGACCTCATACCTGCGTTCGATGTTATTAAATTCTGGAAAGCTTGTTAAATGCGTCAGTTCTGCAACCTGGGGAGCCAACGCTGGAGTGGAATCGTATCTTAACGTGACGAATTGATGCTACCTTTTTCTGCACTCTTTCCAAGAAAAATTATTTTAAAACACAGGCCTTGCTGCGTTTTTTCAAATCATTAGATACTTTCTAATACGATAAAACTTCGTTTATGTTTGTTCTTTCATTTCAGTTACAACAAACTACATGAAAACTGTTAAGAAAAATATTGGGTTGGTATGATCACTAGCTCCTACATGCAAAGTTGGTACGACTTCTAATGATGCTCTTTTGTTTTTGACGTCCGCCACGTGTTAATTATCTGAATGTATCCGGTGTGTTCATATGGTTGTACATGGTGGTGAAATACAGAATATAAAAGCTGAATCTATGTGAATCTATTAAATATCGAACTCCAAAACCTATTTAATGACAAAAATGAATGAATTTTCACATTTTAACCTTGAAGAGAATCATCCTCTAAATCGTTTACGACAAAAAATTTTAATTCGAGCAGATTAATGCACAGTAGGACACTCCATTTATACGAAGTTTGTAGTTCTCGGGCTTGGGCAAATTAGAAATTTGAAAAGAACTTTGAGCATCATTTTTTCTAACAATCACAGCTGTGAAAATGTATCCATTTACATAGGTTGTTGAAATGAAAGTAGACGTGTAACTGCACAATGAACGTGACAAAGGGTATCGTATTTTGCTCTAGTTTCCTGTTTCTTTGACCGAGAGATCGGCCGCCCTTTGAACGATTGCTCAGCAGTTTTCCCGCTCCGCCCCGTAACGCCTGCTTTCCTCTAGTTCGCTGCCATTAAACCCTTGGGCATGCTACATACAGACCACCATTTTGAACTTTCTAATACGTGTGTAACCACCTTCCATATTCTAATAGCACTATCATTTGACTTCAAACAATTTTTACCGCGTATTTTCAACCTTCGTTCACGCGGTATCTGTGTCAAGCCTTTAAGCTTTTTTAAATAAGAGAATCTCGGGGAAACGTGCTCTGCGTGACAAACAGTGAAGTTTCAGGCGAACAGGACTACAAAGTTAGTTGTGCAGCACCGCAAACAAAATATAAATCAATCGAACAATAATAGAGACCGTCTGGCTTGATCCCAATATTCCCAATTTTCCCAAATGGTCACAAACGCCGCCCTTGCTAGCGGTAAAAATTCCGTCCCTTTCGAGAAAGGTACACGAGGCGGACGAGGGCACACATATGTTACCCCCGGAGATGCCGCGCCATTTCACGCAATACGTAGCCCCAATTTAATTTGTCGTGCGAGTGAGAATCCTTATTCAAAGTAACTGGTTCGCCCCATGTCCCATTGCACAGATGTGTGCACGCACCTCGATCTAGTGCTTCTGCTCCGTTAATTTCCTAGCAATACAAACGAATATTCTATCTTAGCTTTAATTTTCATTTCTACGTAATGTGTACTGTATTTTCGATTATCTTGCAAGCAAAAGATCATCAGCGATCGTCTTTGAGCAAAACACCCTCCCAATAATTCTTAATTCTAATAGAAAGTAATTTAGAAATTGCTTAGTTGTAATATTAGGTTGGCAACTAAGTGATTGCGAATTTTATCATTAAGTGGTAATGGTAGTTGCCTACCTAATATTTCTTTCGATGTGTTTATTGGAGAAATCCGACTTTGAAACTTATTGATACTTACAGGAAGGAGAAAAAATGAATTAGAGGACGTAAGAATTAAGTGAGTTTTGAGATATTTAAAACGAAATACTTCTTCAAAACTGATTCCAAGGAATGAATTTTTACTTGTAATTCGAATAAACCTATCGATGGAAATTCAAAAATTGTAATTGAATAAACAGTATTTAAATGAGCAAGTGAAATTATAGAACTTAGAATTAGTGTACAATATTCTACGTCAAAGACTGCATTGAAAGGATAAATATTGTGTTAGCTGCCAACCTAATAGAAACGAATAATCCATCGATACGTCATTCCCCATTACTGCGATATATATTCGAATTCGAATCACGTGAGCCTGTTTGCAAGCGAAAGATCATCGGCGATCATCCTCGAAGGAAAAAAGCCGTGAATTCCCTTTAATTTTACAAAAATCCTCTTTAATGATTAGTGTGCACGTTATGAATCTCGGTGATGTAAAATAAAAAATTCGGAATTATTGGGTTTCGGGAATGGTCGATACGTTACATGCTTCGTTTTGAAGGTTAGGTGCGTAAGCTTTTTCACATATAATTAATACCTTGAACCGTTGGGTCTGGCGTAATTATCGTCACAAGGCTTTCGACGAGGCACAGCGCATGATCGGAAATCTTAATTGCACAGTAGATTCGCGGATAAACCTGGATGTCTTCCTATTGACAGTGAAGCAACGAGAAATTCGTGGAAGGAAGGAGAAGCGAAGAAAGAAAGGAAAGAAGGGAAAAAAGCGCGCAGGTTCTTATTTACAGCAGGACCAGGCCAGACATAGCATTAAGCAAACTACCTGAACGACACCTGGGATGACGTATTGCAGCCAAAGTGCGCTGTCTTTATATTTTATGAGTCCGCTTCATAAATAGCAGCGTCCCTTAACAACCGAGCAGCTCGAAGACACGCGCCTCCCCACGCGTTATCCCCACCTTTGTTGTCGTCGAAGAGGAAGAAGAAGAGGAAGCCAGAACTGGAGGCCACGGTGTCTTCATTTTTGCGTCGGTATTGTCGCCCGCACGGTCTCAACGATGCAACACCATAAACAGAATTATTGCCAGCTGTTCCTGTTGTTTTTGTACCAGCCAGGTATACCAAGGGACGCAACGTTCACTCGAAACGAACGTTACTTTCCAAAAATTCTTTATGACAATGAGCAATAAAACTTTCACTCGCCACCCTTAACTTCGCTTTTTCCGGAAATCTGTTCCGCACTCGTCCTGCTACAAGGTCGTACAGTTACTTTAGACGTTTTCTGCTAACATTTTGCACGGCACAACAAATCATTTGGAACTTTGGACATTTTAATTGTTCTTGGGGTTAGGGACTTTAAGGTGTGTTGGTACTACGTTGGTCAAGCATCGACATATAATTAATCGAGTTTTAAGTTTACTGGACTCTAAGAATTTTCCATTTTTACTTTTCATCCAGGCATGTCTTAAATTATCCGTATCATTTATTTTGTTATTCCAAGAATCCTCGAGTAATTTAGGATTATTTAGAGTTGCACTTTTGACTTTTGATCCAAAATAATTGTTCGAGTCTTAAGAATACTCGAGTAGAGTTACCTTCGATTTCTGACGTTTTAACATATTAATTACTGAATCTTAAGAATCTTCCATTTTTACTTTTCATCCAGACATATCTTAAATCATCCGTATCATTTATCTCGTCGTTTCAAGAATCCTCGAGATTATTTTGGAACACGCAATTCGATGCAGGAATTTTTCAGTAAAATCCAAAATTCTTGCCTATTTCATCGAATTCAAAATCCCTATGGAATATCGTGCCTCGAATTGACTTGACCAACGAACAAGATTCCCATGGCGTCTCGTCGACCGAGAACATCACTTTTCCTTTATCTAAAATCTCGCAATCCCTCACGCGTCGCTCAAGCTTTCATTAACGACATTACCGCGAACGAGGAAAATTAAGTCAGTAGGTAAAATTATGGTTCGCGAAACGTTCTTTTGACCCTCGTTTTCTTCCCACAAGTATCGCCCTGCGGATTATTATTTATTATCATCATGGCCATTTCTCTGTCGAGCACGCGAACCAGGATCCCAGCTCTCCCAACATCATTTGTGTGCTGGTGTGCGTAAAAACGTGTCTATATACATAAAAGGTCTGCTTGTACTCGTGTGGACGCGTGTCCATCCTGATCAGATGGCCGGATTCCCCGCTGATTTGGTCACCACGTCGAACGAAACATCAATCACTTTCTTTCGGGGTTACTTTACTATTTATAGTTTGTTCGCATGGTCGTCTATTATCTTCGGTAGACGATAATTGTTTCGAAGCGGGACCTTTAACCATAAGCTGATCATTAGCGTCTGCTGCACTATTGTATCTCACTTAATCCTGGTTTTAGCCTGGCAAGGTGCTCAAATCGAACGAGATTTTGTGATTCAGGATACATCAGTGTGACTGTTTTAATTAAACGATTTGTCTATAAGTTGGAAACTCAGTGGAATATCAGGACACTTTAAGACAATTGAATTAATATTGTTAATAAAATTTTACAAGTTGAGAGTATCTTATGTTTTACCGATATATTGATATTAGCAAATTCTTTTGCAATTATTGTAACTGATTTTGATATAAAAACACGAAATTAAAAAAATAAATCTCATAAATTACAAGCTATCGAGTTATTTTACGTGACGTGAAATCGTAAAACTGTGGAAAGGAACTCTATAACCTACAATTTGTAACTTGTTATTTCATTAATATTATTAATTGACAAGTTATTTCTTAAGATTCCTCAGAAATGAATATAATTTTTCGACACAGTTGAACAGCTTTCTGTCTAAAGATTTAACTTATAATAGAATATTTGAAGAAAAATATTAAGCCTTTATCTAACTGTTAAATTTACAGTTTCGATCGTAATTTCAGAAAGAATGGCAGAGGAGAGGTTTCGATACGGTCGATGCGTTCAATGGAAGTGGCTGACCCTACTTTCATAATTCTTCAGCCTTCCTCGACCTTTCCTTCGCTTGTTTCCCTGGTCGAAAATGCGCCGGAACGAAAGTGGGATTAATGAAAATACAGAAGGTGAACGGGGGCAGAAGAGACGTGCTAAATGCACGTGTATATAACAGTAAAGAGAAGAGGGAAAGAAAGAGAGAGAGAGAGGGAGAGAGAGAGAGTTCAGTAGGGTTGATTAATCGTCGCCGGTCAGGCTTCTAGAAAGAGACGTCACTCGCAAGACTGCTTGCGTCTAGCTTTGCCGTACACTCTTTGTTTACCAGCTCGAAATATCTATTTCCGGTCTTCTCCCCTCTTTCTCTAGAAATATTGCGAAATACCCTACAAAAATTTCAATTATGGTCATTTGAAAGAGATTTTCGTAGGGAATAAAAATCTAATCTAACCTAAAAGTCACTTTCTTCCAATTCATCACCAAACTAACCTCCACTCTTCTAGCATCTTGTAGTTCATCTCATAAAAACATAAAGGGACAAGACACGATAAGTCGGATTTCGTATTTCCTACAAGAACAGGATTTGAAAATTCAATTAGCAAAATTATCTTCTCCTTTGATTTCGACGCTAAACATATGTCCTCTTGTACTTTACTTCATCCTATAGCACATCATATCCAGGCAGAAGCCACGATAAGTCAGATTTCGTATTTTTGACAAGAACAAGATTTGAAAATTCAGTTAGAAAATTACCTTCTCCTTTGATTTCGAAGCTAAACGTATTTATGTTTTCCCCTTTTTTACAAAATTCCGCTCGTCGTACTTAATCACGAAATGTGTTAAGACGTTGCCTGTTTCAATAATCGTACCTTTGGCTTCTGCAAAACCTGCTCAACATAACAATTTACAAGATTAAGATCTCTGACCTTAAAACATTTATGGAGGATGATTAAACGAGTTGGTGTTTGTAGCGATGAGATGAGTTGATGTTTGTGTCGTCAAATGTATTTTAAAATATTTACAAATATATGATACCGAGTCAACCGTACAATACAAGTGATAGAGAGTCAACCGTAGATTGCTTGATACTGTTCGTTATAACAATAAGAATACTCGATACTAACTGATAATTAATTCGCTAAAGACTGCGTACTAATCGTCTTAACGATCGCGTTCGTTCATTTTTGCTGATCGAGGAAATACGGAAATTTAAAATTCGACTAGGCTTGACAGTTACACGTAGCGGCGACATTGCTTTGTCCGTAGTTTGTTTATTATTATATTTCGTATTATAACGGTGTAAATACTCCGAGGCAAAAAATATAATTCAAATTGTTCTCTGACTCATGTGCCTCTACGAATTGTTCTAATTTTACATTAGGCCAGTCTTTCACATAATCACATTTCACATAATAAAATAAGTGAAATCGAAATAAACAAATCAGTAAATCTATACCCGTCGTGTTTTCCTCCTGCGACCTTCACTCCTGTTGAACCTCACACAGCGGGTCAAACCTGGCTTATCAGTTTATTCAATTTTGTCAGTATATCTCATGAGGTGGCGTGGAGTCAATGGGGTTGCTCGATAGCGATAGGACGACTGGATGCGCGCAGACCAAGGGACGTGCACACATGGCAGAGACATTGTGCGAGGTCGGGTGCTAGGGGAGCCAATATGGGTTTTGTGTGAATAGCGTTAATAGTGGGAGGGGATTGCGGCACAGATCGAAAAGCGAGTGCGTACATCGGGGGTGGCCTTAACTCTGAATCAAAAGGCAGCTGATAGAGGCGACACAGCAGAGCTCCCCTGTGGTAGCCACGGAGTTTCACGAGAGGTACACGTCGGATCCGAGGGTTGCTTGATCCTGTCCCTTCCACCTCCACCCGGATACGCCTGTGTCCACGTGGTACCATAATAAACCGGTGAAAGTTTGCCGGGGAGCCCCTTTTTGGCACGCGTAGAACCCCCGTGTACCGTAAACGGTCGAAATCGTCACAGGGACAAGATCGTTTCATTTCATTGGAAGTCGGCTTGGTGTTGACCTCACTGTGCTTGTCAGTCCCTGGTAAACTATTCTGCATGGTGCTCGCAGTGCGGAAGGAACGTTGGTTCGTTCCTGCTTATCCAGTTAACTTTCTGACAAAATCAAGTGTTTAGTGTTATTTCAGTGAACGTTTGATGATGTGTATATTTATATAGAATATCTTACATTTTAATTAGTATCTCAAAGAGTTGCATAGATCGCGTATAAGATCTGTCTTGTTTCGAGTGCTTCAGCCAGTGCCATTTGAAAAATCCTGGTCGATACATCTGTTTTGTTTTTGAGTACAATTATTTTATCATTATGCCGAACACCGCATATTTCACCAACAATGCCACAGATTTCTGGCCTTGCCAGCCACCTATCAACGAACAGAGTGCATATTCGAACAATTCGTATCCGACAGAACATCAGCAAATATATCCGAGTCCAAATTACAATCAAGCGACCAATCAGAGTGTTTCATCCCCTCCCAGCCTTTTGGAGACATTGCTACGCCATGGGAAAGACGCAGTCCCCCAAGATTACGTTCATCCTAGTGGAAAACTAGAAGTACTACCGGGTGGACAAAATATGTGTAACATTCCTTCCCAGACTCCTCCGTACACACCATCGTCCTCGAACGACAGAGTGTCCCCCATTGCTGGTTTTCTACCGGACGCTCGAGAACGAGTTCAGTATCCAGAATTCCAAAATGGATACTTGCAGAACTACCAAGGTTATCCTACGCAACAATCTTCTAACAGCAGCGTAACGCCGTCGATGGCACCCATTTCGCCCACGAACTATGACGTGCAACGTAGTTATACTACTTACGTGAATCGCCATAAGAGGCGCAACATTAGGGAAACTAAGGAGTTCGCGAACGAGCATGCGCATCAGCAGGTGGACTATCCGTGGATGAAGTCTTATTCTAACGGTTTGTAGGACAATCTTAATATTTTATATTTCTAATTCTGTAGAATTTTTATATTATCTTTTATATGAAAATATTCAGATACCATAGGAGGTAGTCTGGCATGGATTCAAGTCGGTCGAATTTCATGGAATTTGTATAGTAAAAAAATGTTAATATTATACAAGATAGTCACGCATTCACTGAAATATAAACAATGGAGCGTGAATTTGAGTCTTTTGAATTCTGTGAGAATAATTAACTTTTGCTCCCATTAAATTACGAAGATTTAGTTGAGATTTGTTATAATAATTTGCCAGTTGAAAAATATACGTTTCTTTCTATTCGATACGACACGGAACATTCGAATTAAATTACAGGCGACGGAAACACCGTTGGACAGAAACGAACCCGACAAACATACACTCGGTTTCAAACGCTGGAACTGGAAAAAGAATTCCACTATAATCGCTACCTCACTCGAAGACGTCGCGTCGAGATATCCAAGATTCTCGCTTTAACTGAGCGTCAGATCAAAATTTGGTTTCAAAATCGACGAATGAAGGCGAAGAAGGATGGGAAACTTGCTTATTCCCTTATTCCCTTATTAGAGACAAACTCAGAAGACAGCAACTCGGCGAGGCCAAATGCTTCACCCATCGATAGATTGTTAGACACAGCAGCAACCGTCGCACCAGCCACACCAATGATGCATCTAGAACAATCTGCGATGTCCGTTCAGCCAATTGCTGTCAGACAAGACGGGCTTCACGAGGCGTATCTTCATTATCATTATCAGCAACAACAACAACATGGATGGTATGACAACAACGACTATTTCCAGAAATAGAATTAGGGAAACCAGGATCGTCCCGTGAAATCCTGAACGCTTATAGCGCTGTACATAATACTCCCACGAATCGGTTGATAGGAGACTGAGGAAATGTGAAAATATGGTTAGTATAATTATTACTAATAGCAATTCTACTAACGACGTTTGACGTCATAATATTGTTCTCTCTTAATATTGTACGTGTATATTGCAATCCTCATATATATATATATATATATATATATGTATATTTAATGACAACAAACGGATAGAAACTATTCGATATTATCTTCTCAAGAACTCGGCTCAAACGTAAAGTAATTTCGTACGAAATGTTCAGAAACCATCGAGTACTTAACGATTCAGTTTGTTGTTGAATTTGTAAAATATATTTGCAAGACGTTTAGTAAACGTAAATTGCGAATAGCCGTATGGTAAACTTTCGAGCTTTAGCATAGATCGTGAGCAAAGAACATGGTGTTCGGAACAAGATCAGGCCAGCTGACCCTGCAACCACTATGATTTATGGCCAAATGAGCTAAACAGCCGAGTATCCTGCGGCTCAGGTATCCCGAAAGCGAGGTCGTTCACGGCGCATTTCGTTCGGTACGTGGTCCTCGTCGATCGGTTCGCGTTACAACACACAGTATCTCCATCTCGAAGAGAAGCGCGAGCGTCCTTTCGAAAATATTTTGACGCGCTCGCTAAATTTCATATTTGACTGATTAATGACACTGACTCAGCGTTGCTCGCGTCGTTTCCGCTATCGTTATGACCCTTTGAACGTGGTTTCAGAAATAGAGAAAATCGCAAAAAGAAAGTCCACTAGACCGATGGTTTCACGCCTCTTCGAACATTATTGTAATTTCGATGATTGAAAATGTCGGTTCGCCATAGTTTTAAACGGGAAATTCATTGAGGAAGATTTGCAATCGAAGATGAAAAACAATTTAAAAATTGTTTATTTCAATATTTCATAGCCTCTTTGAATGAAGTTTAATAAAGAGGAAAATTTAGAAAACGAATAATTGAACATTTTTCCGATTGTCCCATTAAACATTGCAAAATATCTTGAAATTAAAATTAACAAGAAGGAGAATACAACGATTGGGAAAAAGGATTTGATTGTAGAGTTTCTTGTGAAGAAAAGTTTCTAAATGTTCTAGATACTAAATGTAGTGGATAGTCTGTTGGAGAAGTTAGGAAACTTAATAAGATCGTGAATTGGAGTAAACTTGAACGTTTGATAATAAGGGATGTTTAAAACTGCAAGTGGAAGATAGTTTAAAATTTACCGATATTTGGTTGTCAGCGAACGTACAGAACAACGTGGGGAGTCGTAAAGTTAAGGGATGAAGAAGAGTGGGGGTACTCGGCAGCTGCGCCGTTCACACGAAACAAGATGGCCGAAAACGTTCCTTGTGCGTGTACGAACGTTTATCTTACGCTTCATTTTTCCAAGTAATTTCTAATTAATAAATTCGATTAATTTACAACTCTTGCTCAAATCGTCGAACTTTGTGTCGTCTCCAATTTTCAAAGCATTTCTTTGCAATCGTTGCTTGAAAAAAGTGAAGTGCGTCTTTGAATAAATGGAATCTTGTAGATCCCGCGAAAATGTAATCGTCGGTCCATGGGTTCTCGTTTGATTTAATACTGGCATCGAAATCCCGATGGTAATTATCTAAATCTAGTCTCTTTTTTTATAAATTCCGTTTTTGCAATAATTTCCGGTTAACAGTAGTTTATGACTTATAAATGCGGGCAACCTCTCATGTTCCTATTAATTAATTAAATGTAAATATTTAACATTTTAAAGGTGATAATTTTTCTAAAAGAAACGTATCAGCACCTGCAATCACAGGAACACATAGCTTTATAACAACCGTACAATTACATTACTGTTTGATATTTATTTATTACGTTTGAATTGTTTATGAATTTATTGATTATAAAAATTGTAGTAACATTTTATATGCAATCTACCTTATATTAAAATTATTTCACAGGGGGCTACTCTACAATATTCAATAATGAATTTATAAAGAGTGCAATTTAGCTTGATTCATAATGCTTTTTGTCAAAAAACAGGAACAATTTATCTAATACAACCAGAAGCCAGTAAACGGAAATCACATTTCCCTAAAATTAATTCAGACCGCCAGCGAAGATTCTCGTCAGTGAATTACCAACAACCGCACGAAAGCGATTCGACAAACGAGGCCGGTGAATCGCGAGTCGTGTCGTCGTTATCGATCGATCGCGAGGCGTCGATGGCGATCGATAAAACATTTTAATGGGGATCGCGATTTTCCTTTATCGTGAGGATTCCTCGTGCACGACAGCTCGTCGGCCTTTAACTATACATCTCGCGCTCTTTTCTTATGCAAACGCAGCAGGGTCCATGGAGTGGAGGAGAGACGTGCCATTTGCGAAATGGTCACGGATTCTCGACTAGAAAGGAGGGGAGAGAAAGAGAAAGAGAGAGGAAAAAGGGGGGCCGAGTAAAGGTTTGTATAGAAGTGTATAGGTGAGGCCACATCGCGAGGAAAGAGAGAGCACAACTGTGGGACGAACGGCGGCAACGAGAGTGAACCTTCGGTTTCTAGGGGTTGGACGAAGAGAGCGAGGGTCGATATTGTGCTTGACAGATAGTTTCCCATAGCTCCGGCAATCCATCATGGCCGGCACGCGGATACGTATTGGTTTTTCTGCAACGCGTCTTAGCTGTGAACCTCGAATTGAATATATTTTTTTTTCCTCCCCACCCTGTCCGGGTAACCCGCGCGGAATTTATCAGCCCTCTTGTTCTTTTTCTCCTTTTCTAGCTGAGTTTATAAGATTTCATTTTTTTTTTTTTTTAATGATTGACAATTTTATCAAATTTAATTTTTGAAAATAACTAAATTGTTACAATTCTTCTGACTCTGATGAAATCCTAATTAGGAGATGGTATCCCATTATGAATGAAACTATGTACACGTTGCGTCTTAAGAATTAAGGCAAAGCTATATTTTACTTTAATTATTATTATCTATAGGTATTGTTATATTTATTAATGCGATCATTGTTAAAGGGGAAATACTTCTCTAACGGTTGAAGCAAGGGATATGTGGCTTTTATTAATTACTATTTTTTTTATATTTTGAAACGTCTCACGGCGATTTGATGCAGATTTTGTGGTTTGACAATCTTCACCGATAAAAATCCTTCAGATGAATTCACCGATCTAAGATTATCTATCATATTAAGTGTTAATAATGAATAGAAAGGAGTATCTTAAAGGTTATATTCCAACTACATATCTCTATTACCGTGCAAGAAGCATCAGCCCACGAACCCGCCAACGACAAAAAGAGAACCATTGACCTGGCAACCCTTATTTATGCAAACACATGAAACCGTCCACGCAGGGGTTTAATATATGAGCATCGTGACAGGCGCACAACCACGACAAGATCTACTTACATTAAACCACTGCCTTCTAAACTTACTTGCACGAATGATTGCATCATTGGTCTCTAGTGTGTCGTACAACTGAGGGTAGCGCCAAGTTCAATATGTTCATGCGAATTGAAATTACTATATTCCATTCAAACTGAATGAAGTAAAAAAAGAATTGTACGTATACTATATAATATATAATGCATACTATACTATATACCATACTATACAATATATATTATAGTATATACCATATAATATAATTGTATATATGATATATAATATAGTATTAAATATTCTGTAGCATACGTAAAATATTTGAACCGTTGTGGACAAGCAGAACTGTAGTTACCCAACAAGTATATGGGTTTCAAAATTAAAGAGAACAATTGTATATATACTATATAATATACTATATGTTATACATACACCACATAATATAATTGTACATAATATAATGCAATTGTATATGTAACATTAAATATTCTGTAACATATGTAAAGTATTTGAACCGTTGTGGGCAAGCAGAACTGTAGTTATTCAACAAGTATAAGCTTCAAAAGTAAAAAAAGAAGCAATTGTACATTTACTACATAATATAATTGTACATATATAATGTTACATCGAACATTCTGTAGTATATAAACTTTTGAACCCTTGTGGACAAGCAGAACTGTAGATATCCAACGAGTATATGAGTTTCAACTTTTAACATATGTGTAAATATTTTACATGTCATACAATTGAGGCTGGCACCAAGTTCAGTATGTTCATGGGAATTGAAATTACTATATTCCACCCAAACTAAATTAAGTAAAACAACGAAACAATTGTATAGATACTACATAATATATAATGCATACTATACTATATAATATACTGTATAATATATTATATAATATACACTATATAATATAATTGTACGTGTAATATATAATATAGCATTAAATATTCTGTAGCATATGTAAAATATTTGAACCGTTGTGAGCAAGCAGAACTGTAGTTATCCAACAAGTATGAGTTTCAAAAATAAAAAAAGCAATTGTACATATACTATCTAATTGTACATATATAATGTAACATTAATATTCTGTTACATGTACAAAATAATTAAACCCTTGTGAGCGAGCAGAATTGTAGTTATCCAACGAATATAAGTGAGTTTCAATATTTTAAATATTAGTAAAACTTGCATAAAAATGTATACATGTTATCAGTAGGAAATAAGGAAAATTGTAAAAGGAGATATAGGAAATATAGAAATGATTTACCCAAACTAGAGTTAAACATATTTTACACAGATTTACCTATCCATTCTCATCTGTAGCTTACAAGTCACTTCAACCCATTCCTACCTACAAGTCATAAGAAATGTACCTCACGATAATTCGTTGATTAAAATCCGCTATCAACGACGATGATTACTTCCCCAAAGTACTTCTGGTTGGACGAGCGGCAGATATTACCGCTGGTGAAGGAAGAGGAGAAGAAAAGGCCGCGCAAAGCATCCCCATTCGCGTCGCAGAGAAGAAGGCATAACAGATACACGTGTCCTGGCGGCTCTGCTTTGCGACACGTGATTCATGGGGGTCCCGATACGTTTTTTACACCTGAGACGGCTTTATTAGAATTTCTAATGGGACGAATGGAGAAACAGAGAGGCGGAGAATGGACGAACGCCCAGCCGAAGAGAGACAGCTTTGAAACGACAAAAGAGTGACACGCGGCCGCGAGGCAATGCGGATCAGACCGAAATGCTCCGACCGTGGTCGACTTCTTTCCAAACCGATTCCCCCTATGCCTTTGGCTTTCATTACGTCAGTTTGAAATACATCGACGTCCTGACGTGATGACTTCGTTATCTCGGCCTATGTCCCGAGCAACGTACATCAGCGCGAGTGTTCGTAGTATTCCCCGAATGCTACGGGACGTTCGTAATTTTCATCGAAGTATAATTTGTTGTTTGTGATTGCGACGAGAGAAGCATTTATAACACAATTGATTTATAAAATATTTTGAAGTAACTTACGAAAAAGTATAACTTCTTCTAAGTTGAGTATTTTAGAATAAGCCGAATTACAAGTATATCGCGGATTTTTCTACGATTTCATATTTTTATCAATGTAAAGAAATTTTCTTTCATCCACTAAATATCGTAACAAATGTCTTTCGGTGTATTTTTACACTTTCAAATTCCCTAGAAATATTATAAACCCCGCATAGAAAATCTTTGTTCGAAGAAAATACCTGCAAATAACACATCCATCTCCATTAGTCCAAAGAATGAACAATTTCATACGTGACTTATGATATCGCCAATCGATATTCATCCGAATTTTATTATCAAATGGTAAACTCCAACGATGCAACTGTATCCGGTTCTGGCTGCGAGAATTCATTCGGAAGGAACCTGCGGAACACCGGAAACACGGACCCCCAAGTCTGCAAGAACAAAGCGGCATCGTCGGCGCGATGACGAATCCGCAAACGTCCTGGCAATGATCGCGCTTCCAACGACTCGACGGTGTTTTGCGGCGAGAATGAACCGTGTCTGATCCGCGATCACTTGTCAACCTCCGTCTCCCTCTCTCTTCCTCTTCGGCGAACGAGTTGGTTGACGCGCGCGCGCGCGCGATCGTTCAGGGCACGCCACCGCGACGTGGAAAGAGAGGACTAGAAGGATGGTAGGTGTAGGACAAATACCGGGCTCCGAAGTGGCGAATACTGAAGAGGTGGTGGG
Organism: Bombus haemorrhoidalis; assembly: GCA_014825975.1. NCBI lineage: Eukaryota > Metazoa > Arthropoda > Insecta > Hymenoptera > Apidae > Bombus > Bombus haemorrhoidalis. Next base: position 1,423,649 of record CM026178.1, read on the forward strand.
GATGGTGGCGTACACGTACACAACCGCGAGAGAACTTAAAGAGGAAGAGATAGCTAGTTTGGTCGGCGATGGTGGGGTGCGACGGTGCGGTAGTGGGGGGACGCGGAAGAAGGGTGGGGCGGCCGGGGGCGGGCGCGCGCGACAATTCAACAGGAACGGACGCACTTGCCACATCTGGCGAGCGAGTGGCATACTAGTGGCTTTTCGCTCGCTTCTCTCCTGCTTTGAAATTATCCATCTATGGTCGAAACGTGTAGCGATGGTTTTAATGTTCCGGGGAAATTTCGAAATCATGAAGATAAGATAAATGTAACAGGATCGTTTGAAATGCAACACTGACTATACAACATGAGAGAGAGAGAGAGAGAGAGAGAGTCAGTTGATAAAATAGATGAAAATAATAGATAGATGGAGCAAAGGGAAAACAGGAAGACTCTGATTTAATTACGTGAAGCGTAGTCGCGAGGAACGCGGAAAGTATGTATGAAAACTGGCCGAAGTCGAGCACGAAGAATTATCCGCGAGAAGCAAGGAGAGCTCCGCCTCCTCGGCCGTCCCCTTCGCTCCGGAACCCCACCGACACGTCGCCACCCCGCGGTGCCCCCCGTTTGACCAACTGGCTACTACGTCACACATGCTTCTGCTTGCTTCGAGCCGCCAACTCCGAGGCTTTCCTCTCGACCGGCTCAGTCGGTTCAGTGAGTTACGAGTTGCGTCCGGGTTCGCCGTACGTGCGATAACGGGGGCGTCAATCGGATTGCGCGATTGGGAGAGGATTCCTAACCTCGTGCACGCTTTCCTCTCTCCTTCTCCGTCTTCTCTATCCATCTTTCTCTATCCGTCACCCTGCCTTTCCATCTCTGTTGCTCCTTCCTCCGGTCCGTCTCTCTCATTCGGCTATGGGCAACAGGTTTGAATTTATGGGACAATAAAGAGTGCGGTGCGTAGTGCGCGCGTGTTTCCCTCTTGCTCGCACGAGCGCTCTCCTCTCTTTCCCACCAGCGAGAGCAGCCTCGTTTCTCCCACGGACACGTTCCGGCTCCTCTGCCATCAGAGAACACCGCGCCGGAGACTATCAAACTCTCATAAAACTGTCAGCCGCGGCCGGCCGGCTGACTTATGCGCATCCCTTCTTTCGTTCGCGACTAGAGACCCGTTTGCTCCTCGACGCGTATTCCTTCTGAAGCACGGGGCCCGCGAAATGCGGCCGAAAGTGGCTCGATGGCAGTGACCGCTTCCTTTGGTCGCGAGAAATTTCGTCTAAGAGAAACGAAGAATCTACATTCCGTCGAAGCGGCAGCCTTTCAACCCGGAAACCATCGAAGACCATCGTCGTTTGAGCTCGTTAAATCTTGAAGATCTCGTCGAAGACGCAGGAGGAAATTAAAGGTAGCAATTAAAAAACGATGACGATCGCGCGATACCGCTAACGTAACGAAAAACGAGAAATTGCAAAAAGATCGAAGCGATCGGCGATCAAGCAGAACGCGGCGGTAGCATCTCGCGGGGAACCACCTCTTCTTCCTTCTTTCGACGGCACGAGGGTGTACGCGGAAGGGGGCGCGTGCGCGCGTTGCCCCCTCGCAGAGACGGCAAGCGGAAGACTACTTCTTGGTGACGTTGCGGCTAGAAGATTGCAAAGGAGAAAACGACAGCAAAGCAGAAAGAGAGAGAAAGAAGCAGCGAGATCCTCGCCCCACCATCGGTCCTCGGGGCTCCCGAATATCTCTCCATTAGCCCCCCTGACGGTGCTATCCCCTCTCTGTGACCCCACGGATTTCCTGTCCTGCTCGCACACCCCTCTCGTCGGCTCTTGTCACGTCGGGTAGCAGCCAGGCAACACCACCACACAAGCAAGCAGCAGCAGCAGCGCCAGCAGCAGCACCAGCACCACACAGACCCGACGGAGACGCAAGGAACGGGGTTGAAGAATCCTACGCCGGCGGAGAGACCAATCAAGGTTTGACGAACGACGGGGATTGGTCGAGGCGCTCCTCTGACACGCAGAGAGCGCGGGCACGTGACAAGCTACCGCATACACCGGGCCTCCGTTGGATCGTAGCGAGGCCTTCAGTACGATACCAACCACCCTCCGCGCACGCAACAGGAACGGTGAACGCCGAGCCGCGGCAATAACGCTTCACCCCCTAATGCGGTGATATCGGTACACCGGCATACCGACGATTCACCGCGGACAGAGAGTCATTCGCCACGGTTCCGTCTTCCGTCATACGACGATCGCGTTTTGTTCGTTCGCCGTGTACGTTCCTATTTTTTCGTCAATCTTTCTGTCATACGGCCGCATCGCACCGGTTAGTTACGTTGGAGATACGTCGTATCGCGAACGCCAGCGCAACCGCGGATTTCGTGCATACGCTGTTTCGTAAAGGACACGCGGTGATTCGTGCGAATAAATCATCGAGGAAGAAAGAAATAAAGAAGTGCATGGGGTCTGGTCTTCAATGGGGCGACCCGATAAGCCGGCTGTTACGCGCTACTGCACGCTGCCTCGACGAGTTCTCTGTAGGTAATTGCGACTCGTGAGGTCGTAAAGAAGCAGAAGACAGTTTTATAGCCTAGGCCCACGTGGCCCTCGTAAACTCGACACGGCTCAGGTCGGTTTAGACTCTGCCCGCCTGCCGGTACACGACTGCGTCTCCTTCTATTCGTCGCGATCCCCCTCGTTCATTATCGAATCGTTTAGGGACGTGTTTATCCGCGTGTAACGGGCCGCGATAGGTGTGAACACGGCAAACGAACAAGAGAACGGTGAGCTCGTTTTTATTCCTAACCAAGTGATAGCACCTAATATCCAAGGTTCCTCTGTTATCGGCAAGTGTGACATGCTACCGTTCCCACCGTCATCGTCCTCGTCCTCGTCTTCGTCTTCGTCGTCGTCGTCGTCGTCGTCGTCGTCGTCGTCGTGAAATCAACGACCAGCGATGACAGGGTCTCGTATTTAACGACAGTGCGCGTATCTTGCCGCCACTCGGAGAACCAGATTAGATCGGTGGTGTTGTTGTCGTGGAATATCGAATCGTAACACGTGTGGAACGAATCGGATAACAGTGACGTTGACGACGGGTGCACTACTCGCGTGAACCATGAGTTCCTATCAGTTCGTCAATTCGCTGGCGTCTTGCTACGCGGGGCAGCAGACGCAACAGCAACCACGAGCCACAGCTAATTCACCTGGAGAACCGATGCAGGCGGCATCGCCTGCAGGTGGAGACTATTACAATCCGAACGCAGCGGCGACTAGCTACCCTGCACCCTGTTACTCTCCTCAGCAACACTATCCTCAGCATCCGTACGCCACACCAGCCTCAGGAATGCAACATACAGCGCCCACGGGTATGATAGACTACACGCAGTTGCAGCCACAACCTCGATTGAGCGCAACGACAACCTCGCAGCAACACAATTTGCACCAGCAGTCGCAACATCATCCGCAACAGCACCATCCTCAGCAGCAGCTGCATCAAGACCCGACGACGCCACTTCTTCAGGCCGCGTCCGCGCCATCGGCACCGTCCACGTCGAGCTGCAAGTACGCCGACTCGACGTCCTCAACCAGCGTCGCGTCGCCCCAGGATCTGACCACGTCCACCTCTAGGAACAGTCCGACCCCTCTGGTAGCACCTGGCACCAGCAAAGCCGCGTCAGGCCTCACCTCGCCGCCTGGAAGTTCGTCGAGGTCGTCGGTCGCCGCATCGGCCGCTTCACCCGCAAGCGGAAGTTCCAGACCTGTAGCAGAGGGAAGTTCCACATTGACCACCGCGTCATCCGCATCCTCGCCAGCATCCTCGACCTCCAGTACCTCCAGCACTGGCAACAACACGTCGAATAAGACAAACCCTACCGGCAACGAGCCACCGAAGATCTACTCGTGGATGAAGAGGGTGCACATCGGACAGAGTAAGTCCCGAACCTCCTTTTCTTCTTCTTATTCTTCTTCCTCTTAGCTCAATCGCTGCGATTGCATTTAATTGCGGGTTAAGGTCGGACGGTAGACGAGCTTGGGCCAAATTACTCTGCGATTTGGTCCTGAAGACAGTAGACTGTTCGATTCGAACAGATACTCGCGGTCAAGTTGTTAGGAAATTATTGCAAAGCAAGCATAGTCTGTGTTTTGCGGAGAGAACGTTAAAAAACGGTTACTTTTCGTTTGCTGGTAGGACACGATTATTAACATGGACGTGTAAATTAGACTTGCTACAATTTTGGTTTTTACCGATATAGCAAGATCCCATTCGAAGGAGAAGAAATATAAAATAACATTGTGAGTATAAGATATGGCAAGATATCTCTCATTTCTTCATCGTTCTCCCATTTTCGCTTCCGGCGACGCGTGCACGAGTTCCTTAACTGTGATTGGCCAAAAGAAGTTTCGAATTTCTGGAAGTCCGACAGTTCTCGTGTTTCCTGGAACACGGGAAGTGTGTGGACCACCATAAACGAATTACTCCGGACGCACACGCATGGTGGACAAAAAAGGACGACGTGGAACCACGCGAAAATGGAGATTCTGTTAGGCCGTAAATCGTGCGTCGGCTTGGGACCCGATCGGCGATAAGTCATCGCGTAGATCTACGAAAGAAACGTCGCGGTTGGGTAAAAGTAAGCAGTCGGTGATTTGTTTTTCGGCGCCACGGAAATTTGTGCCAGTATGTCATAACAGGAATGCGGCTCTTAGTTGGCTGTGTGATTACTTCGCGGCGGTCGCCACCTTAAATCGTCGTTAAATCACGCGTAAAATATATTAACCGGGCGATTATAAATTTCGATACTCGTCGCTGATAGCGGTCCTCGTTCGTATATCATGTGCCGTGACGTCCCATGTTGCAACTATTTCAAATATTCGTTTATCGTTTCTGTGAAATTTTTTGATAATCGTTTAGTAGGTAAATCGAGATACAAGTTCTTTCGATACTAAATGCGTATCGCTTTATGAGCGGCTAATGGGTTGGCACGCGGCGAAAAAAATTTATCGGAGGGCAATTTGGAGCAATTTGCGTCGGGGCAAAGTGTAGTTTGTAAATGTTTCCCGTTATCGCGGAATGGCCGACGTGTAAAGACGAACGACGCGCAAGAATAGCAGAAAATAATCGATAGGATAGCCTCGCTTCTTCGAAACTTGCTGCAAATTACGTGACTATTGTGTCAGAAGTAAAAGAAGAATAAATAGAAGCTAAGGAAAGGTGACGAGCGAATCGAAGTTCTGAAAAATGATAGACGCGGATAATGTGATATTAGCTTGGATTCTGATAAGGACGGTAATGAATGAGAAATGTGTTAAACACTGGCTACAGCGTCTTCTTTTAAATGACGAATAAAAAATTGCTAAGCTCGGTAAGAATTTCCTACTTGTAAAAAATCTGACACAGGTTTTTGAAAACCTATTAAGAATTCCAAGTGTTTGAAAATGTTAAATGGTTTCAGGGATCAAATTCTGAAGAAAAGAAATAACACAAGCACTTGAAACTTCTCTACAACCACCTTTCCTATCATAGAATTTCGATACGAATATCTAAAATTGAGACCTTGTTATTTCAGAGGATTTCAATGCTATATTTTCTTTCAAAGACAGCGACTCTTTCTAAAAGTCTACCAAAATTAATGATCCCAGAAATGGTGAAAGAGCGCGGCAGCCCAACCTTCTCGATTCATTACCTTCTCTTGTCCCTTTCAAACAAACAAAAACAAATATGGAAAAATGCAAAAGTACGAAACGAAATCATCTAAATGGAAGAAAGCCCGTGACCAGTCCCCACTACTGTCCACGCTGTCCTCTCGCGCAGAAGGTATCTCCGTACCGTGAACCTCGAGATCTGTGTGAAACCGCGATTACGTAAACGGTGTCCCGACAAGTGACTGGCGCTACCGTGGTGGTAGTCCCTGGTGAAATCAGCTCGCTGATTCTCCCGTGGATAACCGACGTCGACTATAAAAATACGGAAACGAGAGGAGACAAATAGAGTGCGTCGGTTTCGCGTCGTGAGGACGCCAAGGGGGTTAGACCTGGTAGAGAAGGAAAGAGTGGGAAGGACAAGGAGGGGGCTAGTCCGAGACCAGGACAAGAGTAATTCAGCGGAGTCCAAGAGACTGGATCCACCTGCCCCCGTGGTTCAAAGGAGATAAGACAGCGAGCGCTGGTCGCGTTCACATTAGTCGCCCCGCGTGATTTACTGCGTGGCCAGTATGATTCAGTCAGCGGGGAATTTGACGAAGAATTAATGGTATTATGATATCGTGTGTAACTCTATGTATGTGCGCCCGGGCCATAAATCAGGCTGCATTGTGAGGCGCGGGGGGCCCTTTCCTTCGTCGTCTTGCTCTCTTTCTCCATGGCCCTCTCTGTCTCGCCGCCTCGCCGTGTCTTTCTTTCACCGTTTCCATGGTCCGTTCTCTTGCGCGTTCCCTCTCTGTTAGTCTTTCCCAGTGCGCGTCCGGCCTCTCACGAACGAAGGCCGAAGCCCATTCGACGGGCCTCCCAAACGGGATACGAAATCCAAAGCTCCTTTCCTGCGCCTCTCTCGACTTCCTCTCCCTCGCGCTCACGCCTCCTTCGCGCTTTCATTCTTTCCCCTACGTTGCCTGTGCGTTTCTGGTTTCCAGTGCGCGACTGCTGCGCTGGGGGGCTAGGATTACCGACACGGATTTTCCCAACTGCGGCTAGAGGACCTTTTAGCGGCTGGACGAACTTTCAACGGCGAACGTTGCGAGTTTCCTCCTGCGACAAGTTTCTCTTTATATTTACGTGACGATTCTACCCGCTTGAAATTTTGATTTAGTAGAAACACTTTGACAGAAACGTAAAGAATTGTTGATGCGAGCTGTGCAATATCGCGGTGTACTCGAATTCAATCGAATTAATATACGAGGCTATATTTAGAACCGTCTAGCTTGCATTGCTAGAGAAGCTTTATTATACGGAAAGAGCTCGTGTTTGAAGCTCCATTGACGGTACAACAGTCTTCTAAAGTTCGTCTCGCTATCCAATGCGACGCACGGCGAACGGTACCGCTCTGTGGAGAGCCGAATTTTTGGAGACGAAGAGGACGTCTGTTGAGCGAACCTAACCTTGCGTTAATTGCACTGACATTGTCGTAATAACAGCTTCGTTCACAGAATTGTGAATAAACGGGTGAAGCACAGGATGATCGTAAATCACGAAAAGTCACACGAACCTCCTGCCGTCAAAGGGTGAATTGTGCCCGAGATAATTACGCTAGGTGAGTTCTGACCGTCTCTTCAGTAAACGATCTTTGAAAGCAAAGAACCCGTTGTTCGTTCTCTTCTTTGCTTCTTTACTCTCTCAGAGAGTCTGGATTTAGAGGAGTAGTTTGATTCAAATTTGCCAGATCTACGAATGGCTGACGGCGATATTTAAGAAACAATGGTGTTGTTGTTGTACGGATTTCAAAATCATAGATCAGGATGTTTGTCTAGATTAAATATGCAAAAAAAAAAAAAAAAAATATAGAAACCGAGTGCGGTGCAAGAATATATAAAATATTCAAAGTATTCGTAACTGCTTTTTAGAAGATGGAACAAATCCTCGCTTATTTAACGAGTTCAGAAAAATACTAATTTGTATGAATATTCACGGTCTCGTGATAATAAATAATAAATACAGTTCAAAAATTGAAAGAAAAATAGTCTAGTAACAAAAATAAAGAACTGGCTATTTTTTAGAAGATGGAATAATCTTCGCTTCTTTAATCGAGTTCAGAAAAGTACTAATTTATATGAAGGATTCACAAATAAATCAATAATAAATATAGTTCAAAAATTAAAAGAAAAATAGTCTAGTAATAAAAAAAAAGAACTAGCTATTTTTTAGAAGATGGAATAATTTTCGCTTCTTTAATCGAGTTCAGAAAAGTATTAATTTATATGAAATTCACAAATAAATAAATAATAAATATAGTTCAAAAATTAAAAGAAAAATAATCTAGTAATAAAAAAAAAAGAACTAGCTATTTTTTAGAAGATGGAATAATCTTCGCTTCTTTAATCGAGTTCAGAAAAATATTAGGTTGCGAAAAGTTTCTTTCGTTTTATAAGGAAATAACGAGTGCACAACATTTTTCGTTTTATGTTATTTTACCGAATTACGTACGATCCATGTCGTTCCATCAAAACAAAGACCACAACGTTCGACAGATTAGGTTTCATGTTTGTACAAAGATGCATCATTGTAAAAGACGTGTCTGTAAAAGAAAGACACTTTTTTGGACAACCTAATACTAATTTGTATGAACATTCACAGTCTCGTAATAATAAATAATAAAAATAGTTTGAAAATGAAAAGAAGAATATTTTAGCAATAAAAAGAAAGAATGATATTTTTAATTTCGTTTTATATCGAATGGAAGAACCTAAGACTTCATACTTTATTATTACATATTCTCTTCTCATTCAACAAAAACACGCGTCAAAAGATGTTATACGTAATATTATGTTCGTTCCACAGATCAGAAGATATATTCGTAAGGGTTGGTTCACAGAACCAGTTGCTGCATTCATATTTACGTTATTCCCTTGTGCATGCTACTTCACATGCTTTCAAATTGCTATGAAAACCTACCGTCGCTTTACCATAAAATTCGCTTTATCAAATAATCTGGATAATTGTCGATACAGTTAACGAGCATTTCTTTACGCATAAAATTCAAGGGAAAATGTGGCTAATTTTTCTGATCGAAAACACATAGAATTGCGCTAATTCGAAACCGTGGCAGCGACACGATGACGTCACTCCTCGTCACGGCGTAGTATTTGTTTCGAAAGAGGTCGAAAGAAGGCGTAAGAATAGACATCTCGCATGTCCGCATCCAGGAGGAAATAATTGATTCGTCAAGGGTCGTATTCAAGAACACATCTTAGCTGGAGCGTCGCGACGCTTTGAAACACGCGCTGATATGTAAACGTTGAACCGTATGATCTGAAGAAATAAACGTGCCACGGATCAGATGTTTCCGCGATCGAATTTTCCGCGTTCGAGAGAAGAAGCCACGATTATCTTCGAAGATGGGCAACATCGATTATTTTAGATCGAGGAATTTCAACATGGCGTCATTTTCTCTACTAATAGATACACAATTGATATATTTGAATTCGTTGAATTTGATATAAGAAAGTTATTAGTCGATAAAGGATGATTTTTAGTGGTTAAGATCGTGGAAGGTTGGTGTTCAAATTTACTTTCTGTAGCGAAATTTCAAAAATTGCCGGTCTCAGACGAGTATTGAGCTCTCGTACTTGGTTATTTTATTTTTGATCGTAATAAAATTCAGAATTAACGATAGGCTTTCATAAGGCCAGTAAGTAAATATTCTTGCAAGGGCAGGTAATTTACTCGATGGAACATTTTTCCTGGAAGCCGGGGGCAGAAGATGGCATCATTTGATATTGTATTTTTTATTATTGGGTTGTGCAAAAAGTTGGCAAATTAAAAGTTGGGAGATGCTGAACGTAATTAGTATTCCGAGAAAATGATGCACGCAATTAAAGTACTACTTCCCGGTATCCTTGGCTTATTCCACGCATAATTATCTTATACAAGAACGGTATAATTCTCAATATCCTTTCCATTATACGCGATCGGAATTTATTCGAAATTATGTATCTTGATTGTAGTTTAAAGAGTTACATGTTTCACGATACAAACGGCGAATTATTCTTCAAAATAAGGAAGAATCATTACGGATATTCGAAAAAGTTAAGCGTTATTAGCGTATAATACAACTATGTATAGAAATCTGCACGATTATTCTCATAGAATTGAACGCGAAGACAATACCAATTAACCTAACCAATTTCTCACACTTGCATCGACGTTCCCCTCCGACGAGCTGAAAAATCAATCAGATCCGAGACACGAAAATCACAATTAACACGAAATCTCGTTGCAATCCAGTCGGAAATCTTCATTGTGGGCTGGTGGACGGTGAAAAATCGACGAGAAGAGCGAAGTAGCGGCCGCGTTAATGTCCACGAAGCACGCAGCGTTAAGAGACTTGCGATAACGATCGTGAAACGCGGCCTACCGGAGCACGACGATCTCTTGCGTCGACGAAACGAATCAGCGGTGAACGATGGTGGCTCATCTTCGAACTCGCCTTCTATTTAGAAACGGTCGATTGGCCGTTAAACTGCACGATAATCGGCCTCGCGCGACCCGCTATCGTCCATCGAACGATCGCGCAATTATTTTTGCCTGGAGGTTAACGATTCCACAAGAAGCTGGCAGAAGCAAGCGGAAGGTGGGTTCGCGTAATTACAAGCCGATCGTTCTCTCATAAATAAACACAGAGAAACGTCCTCTCCGGATGTTTCTTCTGGTCTATCCGACGGTAATCGTTCGGTCGTGAGTAAGTTTGTTTGGACGTTTCGGATTATTTGATTGGAGAACGATGTCCGTGTGATGGAGAAGACATAAACCAGGTCTTTCATTCCGTGTAAAAGTGGTAGAATACGTTTGTAATTGTAAGAGTAATTGGAAAGTTGTTGTAACAGGCGCTGAAAGCCTCATAGATTAAAGTTTCGCGTGGAAAACTTTCATGTAAACTTCGCTTCTCATGATTATAGAAATAAGATGCCTGAGTAACTGAACACTCTTGTTTTTACAATAAATAGTTTTTGCTTCTATGTTATGAATATAGATAAAGTGGAAAATATCGATTAGTAAATCGAAATACTAGCTACGAGTAGAAATCACTCAAATATTTAGAATCTTTCTTACAAACAAGAGTAAGTAACAAAGTAACAAATGCTGATATTTATTGCAATTTCTTTCGATGTTTGAGAAAAAGTTTGGAAAATGAATTTTCTTTTCACACAAATAATCACGGTTCGTGATTTAAATAAAGGGAAAGTCTTGCGATAAAGTTATCGATGATCACTTTTCCGAAGAATTTTTCATAAATAAACCATATGGTTTGACGTTCGGATGTCAAATAAATTACGCGCATCGATTAATATTGGTTAGAAACGCCATGATCGAAATAGCTATATTTCCTTTGAGTAGATTTTATTCCTTAGATTTTAGATATTTTTAACAAATCAATCGATGTTCAAGGAAAATTTTTCTATAAAGAATGTTGCATCCGCTTTTACGAAAATCCAGTCGAATCTTTTTCGATTTTGTCTGCTTCTTCTTCCATAATTAATCAGCAATAAAATAGAATGTTTTTACGAGAGAACGCAGCATTCGTATTAAAATCTATCGCCATTTGCCGTATTAATCCTGTTGAAGTAATTACTTCTAGGAAAACTCTACATCGTTTCTTTTGTGTATCACCCGGATACCGTGACAAAGAAGTGAGTTACTGAAGTAAAAGAAGTTAAGAAAGGAGAGGTCCATATTATTGTGCCCTTGAACGTGAATGTTGCTTCGAGTTACGAAGTGTAGAAACAAAACAGCTTGTAACTTTCAGCTAGAGTTACACACCAAAGTTAATTTGCTGTAAATGTATCAGCGTGCCCTCTATCGCCTTCAATTGTAATATGACACTGCCACAGTGAAGCTCTGCGTCAGTATACACTGTACCTGTGCTTACTTCGCTATATATTTCTATTGGGTTTGCAACTAAGTGATTGCGGATTTGTCAATAACAGCTAATGGCAAAATCCGCAATCACTTAGTTGGCAACCCAATATTACAAATTGATGCACGCGTTTCTGTATCAAGTAACCTCAACACATCCGATCTTATAAATAAATAGCATGATAATAAGGACAATTAAAGAGAAACGGATGAGCACGTAATACTCCTCTGGCTTTCTATGGCTGCCATGTAATTTTTCATAAGAGATTCATGTAACCGTTCTGAGTATCATTGAATACCACACAAAATCCTTTCCAATGGAGGTTTTTGTGTGGAAACAAATGATTGTACGTGACTTCAGCGTCGATCTGGCGTTCCATATCTTTTCATTCTCCATTTATTTGCCATCTAGCAATCTGAAGATCGTCTACCTTCGCAGCCCGTAATCACGAGTCAATCATTTCACCATAAATGAAGACTATGAACAGAAAGTGCTACGAGCAAAGGTTTATTGTACTTTATAGGAGCCTATCGGTAGCAGTTAAAATGGCTGGTGGTAAGAACAACCAGCGATTGCTTTCCCCCTTTAACAACTCCGTCTCGATCGTCTTAACGTGTTGGTTCTGGTGATCATCGGTTGCGTTTTGAGCGGCTAGAACTCGTTACCGGCTGTGGAAAGGGTGGTGCGATTCGAGCGAAGGATAACAAGCGGATAATACGAGAAGCTATTACGAGTCAGCTCTTTGGGGTCATATTTGTTTGGTCGATTGCAATAAATAGCCGAAGCATTTGCGATTGATCGGCGTTCGGCCTGGTCGTGTTTGGGTCAAGGTAGGCAGCAACACAGGAATAGGTTAAACGTTCTATTCTCTAGTCGACTTTTAATTTATTATTTCACTTAACTATTGCAAGAATAGAAATCCATTAAAGGGTTTACAACAACAAGAAGGCTGTTTCAATATTTCAAACGTATTTATTGGGAGGACAAATACACAGGTTTTCATGTTGAAAAACACAAAAGTTTATTAGTATGAATTTCTAGCATTTTTTGATTTTCAATTAACGTTTGCTGATTTACTCAAATTATTCGAAAATGCAGTTACTTACTTGTTACAGTAGTCAATTCGGTTTCTATTATTTAGTGAAAGATGGAAGTTAATGGTGTGACTAGTTAAAAGGTCTATTTCGGTTTATCATTTAGCTGGTGGTTAAGTATGAGAATAATGGAAGAATTTTTCTCAAGATCCTTAGCAAAATGAATCTACCTGCTTTTGTTATGGTGATCTTCGACGCACTGTTTAATCTCGAATTAAAGCTCGCCAACGAGTTGGCCGAACGATCGTCTTTTTCCACCTGATTTCTAATAGCAAATTAACAAGCCCGTAGAGATCGAAGGATGGTCGAGGCAGACGGTATCGGCCACGCATGATGATGAGAACGCGCAGACGTATGTGCGCATTCACGATTATACCATGCCTAACAGGCGAAACTAACACGGGAACGCTAGACTAGAACTGGTTTTCCCAGTCGCGTCGCATATTTCATCTTAGTAACAACAAAAACTTTTTTTCATTAGTATGCATTAATCAATCAGCATGCATAAGCAATACCCTGTCAAATATACAGCTAGTTCCGTGTTAACGTTACATACGCATTCGGACATTCACGCGGCAGCCATCATATTCTTCCTTGCGAGATCCAACTTTGCAGATGACCGTTTAACAATACTTAATTTACACCCTCGGGATTGCTACTTCATGGAGTTTTTACGGGAACCGAGATATAGCGGATGTTTAATGGCCGGATCCGGTCGAATCCTGGATAAGACGAGTCGAATGATTCCTGAGTGAAAATATTCGATGTATTTTCTTCCAATCGATTTTCTAAAATGTCGTTCTACCAATTTGAATATCTAACTCTAATTTAAATAATTTAAATTACCCCAACACCTTTCGCTTATCTTGTTTTCTTTCATAAAAACTGTGGAGAATTGTGGGTCTTAATGGGCGAAATAAATGTATGAGAATACCTACGTTACACTTAGAATTGATATCAAAGTAGTTTCAGATTTATTAGATATGTGATTTACAAGATATTCGTCGATTCACATTTACGCTCTCTTTGTCTCACCGTCTTCTTTACCGCGCTGCCAATGGAATAGTCGCATTCTTCTGTTTTACGAGCCTCTGTGCACGCGTATACTCCAACACATTCGTACTCATATATATGTGACACTACTACGTGACTAATCTAGTGTAACACACGAAATTACACATATCTCTTTAATAACAATCATAATAACGTAATAATACACGATCTCAATAATAACTTTAAAATGTGAGATTTTTCATAAAAACAAAGACGAACAAAATGTCTAACACAATAAAACGAAATATTGGGTTGGCAAGCAAGTGATTGCGAATTTTGTCATTATGTGGTATGGACAAAATCCGCAATAGACACAGCGATAGAAGGAACTAACTTTTCAAATATTTCTTTCTAAGATTCATAACTATTAAGAATTGTGGAACTTAATCGCCGAAATAAATGAATGAGGACACCTAGATTACACTTAGAATTGATATCAAAGTAGTTTCAGATTTGTTTAATATGTGATTTACAAGATATTCGTCGATACACATTTGCACGCGTCTCAGCACTCTCTTTGTCTCGCCATCTTTTTTATCACCATGCGTACGCAACAGTTGCATTCTTCTGTTTTACCATACGCTGCGCACGCACATACTCCACACACTCGTACTCATATATGTATGTCACTACTACGCGGCTAATCTAGTGTACCATACAAAATTACACATATCTCAATAAAAACATAGCTCGCCACTAAATACAATCTCAGACCTCAAGAACCTAACTGGACAAAATATTAGGTTGTCGGAAAAGTTTCTTTCGATTTATGAGGAAACAATGGACGCGCAACGTTTTTTCTTTTATATTATCTCGTCGAATTACGTTCGATCCATTTCGTTCTGTTGAGACGAGCACCACATTTCACAGACTTGCTTCCAGATTTGTACGAAGCCGCGTTGTTGTGAAAAACACGTTTGCGAAAAAAAGACTCTCCGGACAATCTAATACCTGAACACAATTTAAAATCTAGCAATTTAGCAAAATACAAATAGATTATGAAGCGAGCAAAGTACAAGAACCAGCAGCAGCCATTTGAAAAAATTCAAAGCCATAATCGTATAATGGCTGAAGCACACGTTCACCTCGGTAGAAGGTGGATGCTGGCAGGTTGTCGAATTTAGATGCAGCGCGGGGAAAGATTCGAAGCGCGGTACAAATCACTTATTAGAACATAAATTTTCAATGCAAGCAGCTAGCGCAAACGGGATGAGCCGATGGGGTAATGGATGTGTGCCGGGAGCGAAGTGGGCCGCCTGTTGCTGCGTGGCCCGCTCACCACGGGGATCCTTGATCCTTATGCTCCTGCAGTCGCTCTCTTTCGGCCCCGGCAAACCCCTCCCCGAAGGAGGATTCCCGCTCCTGAAAATTTACGAGCTGCCGCTGAATGGCTCTAGCTGGCCTGCCGCCACGTTACACGCGTTCCGTGGTTTTCCCGCGACAAAAGTCGCTGGAAAAGCGACGCGTAAACCTCCTGATGTCTTTTTCTACCGATTGCTTCCAAACATCTTCATACGGCTCATTGGGTCCAAGTTTCTATACACAGACTTACGAACATATTCCAACACTTGCAAACATATTTTATAAATATATTATGTATATTACACATTTTGAAATTCCGTTAGAACTGTTGTAAGATTCTTCTTATCATGATTACGTTTGATAAAGTTTGAAACTAGTTTGAAACCGTATAGAGGAATTACAACATATTTCTTGCAAATGTAGCTATACTGCGTAACAATTAGCAAAGCATTTGAACAGTCAATTATTCATTATATTTATTAATTGTATAGGTCGTATTGGCTAATTAGACGTTTAAGGCCACTATTCATACTGTACACTATTTCTCTTTCTAAATGTATGCTTGCAAGATTGATTCCTTACCAACATCGTCATGCCAATTGCAGGTTATTAGGATGCTAATGACATTTCAGAATATTAAATCTCCTGACCTGTACTTCACCAATTGCGATCTAATGCCAGAAATTGATCGTTTTATTATTCAACCATTTTACACTTTCGAAGACCACAGGAAAAATTCGTTAACGCTCAGTCGGACGTTGTTAACTCGTCGATTTAGTTTGGAATTATTATAAATTTAACTTGAAGTCGATTAGAAAGCTGCAGCGTCTGAATCAGATACCATCCTTGTTCTTTCTGGCCGACAAATTGTCTACGTATTACTAGCTATTTAAACGAGACCGATAAAAAGGTCGGCAGGAATTCGAGGCTCGTATGAAACGGGGCATTCGTCGATCCAGGCCAAACGAGTGATTGTAAAAAAACAGTGTTTCACTCCCCAGGAAATTTATGGCCTGCTCTTGAATGGCGTCTGTTCGTGCGTCTCGGGCTTTGATACGACACGAGCACTGCAACAACCGGGCACAATGATCCTTGCGGATGCACCCAGTCTGGATCATCCCGGCTATCGAGGACAATTTAACGTGTCCTTAAGGCGTAACATCGTCGGATAATTCTACCTGGTAAACATCACGACCGCCTGGATTATTTATGTGAATTAGAGAATAAGTCTTTACCTCTGGTCTTTTAATCTCGATCGTGACCCCCGTTCTTCAGGTTCTTCGAGCTGGTATTAAAGCGTCTCTAATTTTGCGAGAGCAAATTTTTAAATAATTGTAGAATACTATGTATAATTTAAAATGCTATTTAGAATATTTTCCCTCATTTCAAAATTAGTAAGTTCAGCTTTTGATACTCTTTTTCCACGCGTTATACAAGCGTCTAATTTCAGAGGGGAAGCAACATTGAAGTATTCATCAAGAACATCGAAATACGACTCTGTGCATTTAAATATGCTTCTTCGGTATTCCATTTCTAAGAATTTCACTCATTTGCTTATTTTCTGAAACGCGAAGATACTAAACGCAGGATAAAAATTCGCCAAAATTCTGTACCGCGTCGATTGTTTATGCTAAACGATTAGTGGAAGTTAAAACAATCTGAGAATTATTCTGGAAGATTGGGCGTCGCGACGCCTGATTTACGGCCGATCAACTGTAATAGACGTCTGCTCGCTGGCCGCGCGCTCCTTTGCAAATAAATCACACGAGATCAACGGTTCTGCGCATTTACATCATCGTTTTAAAACGTATGGTCGAACACGTTCTTCGATGCGATTGAACTCTCGAACAATTTGCAGTTTGTGGTTTCCTTCGCGCGGCACGTGTTCTCGTTGCTTGACCAATCTCCGAAACTCGTAAAATTAACGTCGATCTTATTACCATTGCTGCTTATTATTGATCGATGGGTCTGTAGAGCAAATTTTCAGCGAAATTGCCGTAGCTAAAATCGTGGATTATTTGTCAAGGGATGTTGAATGCCGTTTGAACAGTGAGAAATATATTTCCTTGTCATTGTTGATCGATTATCGAAAAGCAATTACTCGTTTTACATCATTTAAATCTCGTACCATGTTTACCAATATTATCTTTTTATTATTTAATTTTTAAATAAAAAATAACGCCTTTCGACTTTGGACGAGTTTCCGGCTTTGCATCTTCCTTTTTACATTTTCTCATTCTTATGGCGCTATCACCTTATTGCCTCCTCCCTTATATCTATGTAAACTCTCCTCCTTGTCTATCTCTCTTTTCTTACATATCTATCTCTCCTCTTATCCACTCTGTTCTATTGCACTGCATTGTATATTCTGTCTCTAAAATTATGGCAACTTTTGGGCTTTTGCCTCCTTGCTGTGCTTCCTTATCGTCGTCCCTCCCTTCTCTTCTCCATTATTGTTTTCAATTCTATTAGTCCTTCTCCAGTCTCGTTTAGTATTTTTTCTGCGTCCCTTGGTCTTCCCGTTATGTAGCATTCTTCTATTACTCGTTTCAGGTCTTCTTTCCTTTTACATAGTCTGCATCTTTCTTCTCCCTCTTTTTTCCAGTATTCCCTTGCTTTGGTCTCGTTTCCACATCTGAATCTTGCTAGTATTTTTCTGTCCTTCCACTTCATCCTCCCTTCTAAGTATTTTGGTAGCCCTGCTTTGGCGATTTTTCCAGAATGTTTATTATATTTTAACGCCCTCTCTTTTGCTTCTCTCTTTCTCCTTTCTTCTATAATTTGGTCCACTGTCATCCTTCCTTGTTCCTCTCTTGCTTCCCTTTGTGTCCTTCCATTTCTAACCTCTTCTAGTTTTATTATCTTTTATTACACGATAATTTAACTATAATCATTGTATCTGTCAATCTATTTCCAACATACAAATGGAAGTAATCTTAGTGCCAGACATATAGACAGTATATTTTTACCTTTTTATATCGAATATTTTGCCTATCTTCACACTCTTTCCGAAATGAATGACTTGTTTTGGTTCTTGCGATTGGTCACACTGGAAGATATTGGAGAATCGGTTGAAGCATCGATCACAAGATGTAGGAAGATGCGTCCGCTATGATGAGAAATATTTACGTAAATGACACGTCGTGGAAAAGTTCAAGGCGCACGAGACACGCGCATGAGACGTATTTCTATGAACGTTACGTGCGTAACATATGACACATAAATGTCTATTCGATGTAACGGTGTTGCTTTATAATTAACGCAATTGTTAATTACCATTGATATAAAAAGATATTGCAATTTAAATGTAATCTCGTGCGGAGGCATTTAGGACTCATGAAGAAAAATGGTAATAATTGGACGAATTTGCAAATCATTTAAAAATTATAATCACCTAAGTTTTTTATCATTGCAAAGTGTAAAAATTATGTTGGAAAACTAACAGCTTCTCGATATTGATATTCAGATCTAAAGTGTTCCACACTATTTAACCAAGTTTCGTAAGCAAGGACTTTTTATTTTTATGGCTGAAGGAAATTCGACGATCGTCTGCAAATATCTCAGTCTCTCTATTTAAAGAAACATAAACAAGGATTAAAAGTGATTAGAAAAACATCGTGGCAATTGACATGGAAAATGGAAAGTTAACTTTGTTTCAGGCCAACCATGCAATGACGTTTGCTATTGAGATTGACGACACAGTGTAGCAAAAAACTTGCGGAATAATTTTCAAAGACGATGAATTCTTCGCTCCGTTAAAACGCCGAACGCTAGAAAGGAAAACGTATGTTTGCTTGGAAATCAGCTCCACGAATGCTACGAGAAAATATATCGAAAAACCGCGATGATCGTGACGATAAAACTCTCGTAACACCTGTAGCAACTGTAATGCAACTTTCTGTCTGTTAAAAAAAAAAAAAAAAAAAAACATGATAAGAAACGTGTATTAAGAAAGAGAGAAAAAGAGAAAATTAAAGCTACCGAGGCCAGTAGGGGAACGGAGTATGGGTGCCTACTTTGATGCGTGATAAAAAAGAATACATAAGTCAGCTGCTCGCTTGCTGAAGAAAGATTGGTCACGGTGACATTCACGGTTAGCGAGGAGTAGGTCGTGCATATGAAGACGTCCATGAACACCGAATTCTGCATGCCAAGTAACAAACACGTCGAGTCTACTTTTACATTTCCAGCCACATTGCGCTTCAGCCATTCCGTTAGTCGTTTCAACGGTTTCGTGGAATCGCCAAGTCCTTCTTTCGACATTTTAATTGCAAAACTGCCAAACATCGCCTAATGTGCGAACAATTTTCTTTCGAGATGCTCTCGCTGTATCCTTGAAGAAGCAGGATGGTTTTAGCGATTTAATGACTACACGTTGGAAGACTGAGAGAATAGTTGCCGCAGAGGCAATCGCTTTGAAAATGGCCCGAGAACGCTAATCACCGAACGGTAACGCGCGCAAATCGTGCTCCATTAACGGGTCTAGTGGTTAAGAGTAAGATGCAGAGTTGGACCGACTCGATTCGTTAGCACCTACGTTCTATGACACGGCACATTACGTCTCGTGTAACAATTTAGCGAACACATACATTTTCCATCCGTAGATCGCCACAGGCCGATCGATTTAATGAGAAAAAAATGTTGCAGAGCAAAAAGGCTTTGCATAATTCGACGCTTACGGGGCTTGCGTGCGCCATTCAATTTATTTATTCATACGTTGAACCATGCGCCATTCGCAGGCTTAATTATCCCTTCGGATATTTCAATCCGCACGCGGAATCACGCTCAGCTTACATCGTTGCCCCTTTTACATCCCTACCAACTATTTTCGGCTCGTGCGTACCGTGAATATTCTGATCGACTGGCTCTGAGGGAACAGAGATTACCGTAGACACGGTAAAAGCCATTTTCCAAAGGAATATTGGTCATCTGTCGTTGATATGTGCTTTCCTCTTTGCTGATTCTTATTTATATTTATTTGGGCAAAGAAAGATTTATGATTATCACGGAGATAGGGTGGTCAGACAGATTGGGCTAGGATTTGATATGATCCTTAATGGTTTCCTGCGAGTTGGGAAATTTTGATCAGTAAGAACCATACATGTCCATTATTTAACATATTTAAATGTGTTATGGTGTTGTATTGTTGTGTACTGAAACTTGGTATACATATTTGTATTACGTGAATTATTATTTTCTATAATTTTATGATTTTTACTTTATTTCCCCCACATTTGTCTAGGCATCGTATACATAACCTAAAAATAATTGCAGGATATGAACTGCTTAGAAGTCACGCTGTCCAATTCCATGAACTGAGAAGCAGAGAAACATGATTATGTGAAAAAAATTGTTTTCTCTTTGCTTTAGAGGCTACTATTGGGCTGGCAACTAATGGATTGCAGATTTTGTCATTAGCTTTACTGACACTTAGTTGCCAACTCAATATCATAGACTTCTTAATTTATATTGTTTGATACTTGAATTATTTAAAATGACTTGCAGTGTTGAAAATACTATTAATTGAAGCTACCAGAGCATCAGCAAGCTTACCTTCAGCAACCAGATTTCACTATATTAAATCTATATTAAACTATATTAAGATTTCTCATGATAAATGAACTTATGGTAGACACTTTCTGAAAATGGAACTTCAGTCCTATACTTCTGTAATAAGTACTTATATACAGAAAAGTAATAGTTGCCAACTCAATANTCACAGACTTCTTAATTTATATTGTTTGATACTTGAATTATTTAAAATGACTTGCAGTATTGAAAATACTATTAATTGAAGCTACCAGAGTATCAGCAAGCTTACCTTCAGCAACCAGATTTCACTATATTAAATCTATATTAAACTATATTAAGATTTCTCATGATAAATGAACTTATGGCAGACACTTTCTGAAAATGGAACTTTAGTCCTATACTTCTGTAATAAGTACTTATACACAGAAAAGTAATTTTCTATGAATTCAAATTATTCTAAAATTTACAGTTGACGTAACTTAGTACCAAGATATTTATCGCATTGAACAGTAATATGTTAATTATCTGAATAACTTTAGCTAATTTTACCTTAATTTTAAAGTGTATGAACACTTCTGTAAAAGCCCCATGAATTGTTATTAGTTTGGCTTGTGAAAGTCTGATATATCAGTTTCAACGTTTAAAGAGAAAATACTTTATTTTATAAAATAGATACAACGACGTAATAGAGACATTTTTATTGAAGGAAACCGTTGATTACACGTGCTGAACGAGGTCAGATTCGTTCGAAAGGGCCTAGTTGTTCGCACGAGACAAAGTGCACCGTATGATGTCAGATAACTTGTGTTCACCAATTATCACATGGTGTAGCGTCAATTAACAAGCGCTTGCAGAGGCGCTTTCGCATCCCATGGATCAAAGTGGAAGGCGGAATTAAGTAGGAAACAGCTTTATTCCACGGCTGATGGCTCGGTGTAAAATATGTTCTGTAAAGTGCGGCGTAGAGGCGGCCCCCGCGCACAGCCGGTGACCCGAGACCATAAATAAATGCTTGCGTGAGGTTTACATACTACTGTGAATTCTTTGGAGGGTCCTTTCCATTTGGATAAGATTTTCAAACATCGCCCTCGGGAAAGCGTCAGCTACTTCACTAAAAAACAGCTTGGACATTTTTCTTCCTCTTTTTTGTTTTTGTTTTCTGAAAGCGATGTGTCGCTACAATTTGTTCGCTTATTAAAAGGTCGAAGACAAATGTTTTAAGAATTTTTATTATATATGTCTCCATTATTTTTATTACTCAAGAATATTATATATATTATATATATGTTTGAATGTAATATTTAATTTAATACAAAATTGGCTTTAATAACTTTAATTGAATATAAAATTGAATATGAATATTGTGTATATGTTTAAATGTAAAAGACATTTTTGAAGGAGTCAAAATTAGCTAAAGATATTTAATGCACTCAGATAATTAACATGTTACTGAGCAATGCAATAAACATCTTAGTACTAAGTTACATCAACTGTAAATTTTAGAATAGTTTGAATTCATAGAAAATTACTTTTCTGTGTATGTTTCATTAATTCTGTAAATAGGAAAGGAATTCCATAAAATTTTAGAGAAAACTTTTAAATTTATACTGTTTGATAGTTACAACTATTTAAAATGACCTTCAGTGTTGAAAATACTATTAATTGAAGCTAGCAGAGTATCAGCAAGTTTACCTTCAGCAACGAGATTTTGCTATATAAAACGAAGGAAATAGGAATTGAAGGGGGAACGGCTTCATTCGATAGGCGATGCTGGAGAAGAGCATTATGGTTGTGTAGAGGCGGTTCCACGTACACCCTAGCGATCCGGCACCATAAATAAATGCTCGCGCGAGGCTTATGTACTACTACAAGTCGGCCTCAGAGGCTCGTGCACCACCCGACTAGGGTAACCAGGAGGAACGCCATGGCCGATCAAAACCGACAGCCTCCTAAGAGGAACAAGCTGACCTAAAACATCGGTACTGCATGATTCATAGAGGACAGGAGCGGTAACTCCAGGGCCTTGGAAGAGAGATGCGTTTCCGATGATATCTACTTCTAACGCGTGCGCTTTGCATGGAAAATAAGAAGCAGATGGCGTTTACAACTTCTTACGAATTCTGCGGAAATATTTCTTGGAAGATGATTTTCCTGATAAAACCTTACCAATTGCTCAAGAACATAACCTATCTATTACTCTATGCTATTGAGTTGGTACGTTATATAAGTACGCTGTAGCATATAACTGCTTAGGTTAATGACTAGATCGCAAAAATCGTCGAATATTCGAAAAATAGATATCCAGAGTAAAATGCTCGAGAACATAACCTATCTATTGCTCTTTGCTATTGAGTTGGTACGTTGTATAAGTACGCTGAAACATATAACTGTTTAGGTTAATGACTAGATCGCAAAAATCGTCGAATATTCAAAAAATAGATATCCAGAGTAAAGTGCTCGAGAACATAACCTATCTATTGCTCTTTGCTATTGAGTTGGTACGTTGTATAAGTATGCTGTAGCATATAAGTGCTTAGATTAATGACTAGATCGCAAAAATCGTCGAATATTCGAAAAATAGATATCCATAGTAAAGTGTTCGAGAACATAACCTATCTATCGCTCCTTGCTATTGAGTCGGTACGTTGTATAAGTACGCTGTAGCATATAACTGCTTAGGTTAATGACTAGATCGCAAAAATCGTCGAATATTCGAAAAATAGATATCCAGAGTAAAATGCTCGAGAACATAACCTATCTATTGCTCTTTGCTATTGAGTTGGTACGTTGTATAAGTACGCTGTAGCATATAACTGCTTAGGTTAATGACTAGATCGCNAAAAAGAATTTTCGAATATTCGAAAAATAGATATCCAGAGTAAAATGCTCGAGAACATAACCTATCTATTGCTCCTTGCTATTGAGTCGGTGCGTTGTATAAGTACGCTGAAGCATATAACTGTTTAGGTTAATGACTAGATCGCAAAAATCGTCGAATATTCGAAAATATGTAAGATATCCAGAGTAAAGTGCTCATTCTAATAACTAATGAGTAAAACAAATGTGAGGTTAGGTTTCATCTGTGTAGCGTATTAGCAAAAATGCGAATTTGCCACTGCAACGACACGTACGAAATTACGTTCGTGTTTCAAAACCCAGCATACAAAAAGTACATATTAATCGATGACTAATTAAAAAAACATAAACTTCGTGTAAACAATTTTATTTTAAGTTCTACGGCGTATATAATTCAGTCCATCCATTTATCTGTCATGCAGCCATTTTAATTCAGCATTGGAAGAATTACCTACTAATACCAGGATAGTTCATTTCAGGTTACTCTAAAGTTAGCCTGTGAGTGGGTTTCAAACAAACGCGAGTCCACTGGTATTCTGGAATTGAAATTGAAGCCTGAAATCGAAATAAGACGCGTTTCGCTTTGGCCGCGAGGCAAGATGCGTCCGGTGGCTGAAAATATGAGCAAACATCCTAAAATTGTAGGATAGGAAGTGTAGAAACTGCCAACAATGTAGTATGAAGGAGGAAGAGGGGGGGTAGTGAGAACACGGGGAGTATACAACACGATAATCCAGCGAGACCGTGGCAAATTGCGCGTGACATACTCGCAGCGCGCCAAGAGAGACACAGACCTCGATCGGATTACGCGTGTCCCGAACGAAAAACTGCTACGAAAATGATATCGTTTCTCGCATTCTCGCGTCTGGAAATAAATCGATCCACGGATACACACGCGTCCCTCTCTTTGCCTTCGTTCGTGTGTTTTTGTTCGACCTTAGGCGAGAGCCTCTAGCATCGCGGCGGCCTGCGCGCTACTCGCAGACACGTAAAGAGTCGCAGCTGACTGTATTGTTCCCGTTGAAGGTAAGTCATTAATTTTCCCGCGGCGGCAACGCTGTCTCAGTCGTTTGCGTGTGCCGTTTCCTACATGTATATGTGTGAATGCGCGCGCGTGCCTTCCTACAGTGTGTCACGGACCAATGTTCGAAGGATCATTGCCAATTAATTCTTAAAAATCTGCTTGGCATCGTGTACCATTGCCTACAATCTATAGTTGCGGTTGCTTGATTGGTTACACTGTTAGATGACGATGTCGATGCTCGATGAGGATCTTAATGACGCTTCTAGACGAATAATGAATGTATGTTTTATTGTAAGTCTAGATGGCACCGTTACTAAGAACATTAAAGTTCTTCGGATTAAATTAACTAGATTTTTTATTACAACGGATGAAAGTATGAAGAATTTACAATGTGCAGTAAACGTTCGTGAACCTGATCAGGTCGGTCGTGTCATCGACTTGCTGTGTTTTTCTGCAACATTTCCATCGTATTCGTTTATCGCTAATCTTAAGTTTGACAAATCTTGATATGCATTGTATGTGTAAATATTAAACGAAGAATAAGACCAGCAGGGTTAATCAACACGTATGTAGTTGATCACAACACGAGCCAGAGGATAATCTAAATCATCTTGTTTTGCCTCGACCAATAGGATGCACGTAATGTAGTAATAAATAAACTCGCGGCAAAACAATGTCGCCACCGTCGAACCAAGATATTTGGAATTTTCTGCCCCGACCAGTATAAATAAACAAACGCGACCGTGAGAGTTTTAGCTATCGTATTTACGCACTGTCTTTCGCGAACTTATTTATTAATCAGAACTATAATAAAACATAAATAAATCATATAAATAACAACTCAATCAAGCAATACTCTACACATATAAGCGTCTGACAGAAATTTATTAGTAGAGTAAATGATTGAATCGTTCAACACTTTTCTTTCAAAGCGACTGCAATACTGAAAGCTTTCGAGATTCCTAAACGCATTCCTAGTCCAGTAAATTCCAAAGTTATATTTTCGCCTGTAGTCCATGCAGAATACCAAGGACGTTTGTGGCTCTGTGAGAGCGTATAAGGCAGAGCACGTAGAGAGCATGGGACGCTGAAAGGCAAGGACAGTGACATGAGTATCGGTGGCGTGGCGAGCCATACGTTATTCCACGAATGCATAAAGAAGCCTAAACGCTCTTATTATCGAAAAAGCATCGGGAATAGCAAGATAATGCATTCGGAGGTTGTCTGTAGCTTCGAGTCGCGTGTTTCGAACGATCGAACCGTTGCCTGATGGATGGAGACTATACACCATTCTTCCTCAATCCCGTTCCATCGTCTTTGTCGTTGCCTCATCGTCTTGCCTCTACGCACACACAGATGTGCCACGCGGGTCCATCTTGCTCGCGTCCCGTTCCTCTTCCTCCAGTGCTTGTGGTAGCACAAAAGTAACCCTCGGTCGTAGGACAGTTTCGATCCCCTGCGTCCACGCACTCGAACATGGCTAATGTGTTGTTGTGGATTTCATGGGGCTGAGTGACCCACTGAAAGCACACCGTCTAATTTTGGATCAGCTATGATTTATCGTGCTCTGTTCCCAAGCACTGAACAAGGATCGCGGCAATCAAAAACGCGCTTACGAGGAATCTTCTGCGACTCTTCGATGATCGCTAGGTTGCCTTCTTCCTCGTCGACTATTTCCAAAAATCGTAGATTTCATGAAACTGTACGTGACATCCAGCTGAGTAGCAAACAATTTTTCGTTGAGAATGTTAGGCCAATTACGGGTCGCTAAGGGGGTCGTGTGTATCTATCTTCTGACGATTCGAATTTTCTAAATTTTGCGGACCACCTGCACGGATCCAAAAATGTGTAATTAAGAACGATAGGGTTGAATAGCAAATTGACTCTCTTCTGGAAATTATACAATCGCTGTCTCGTGTCCCGCAGAAGCTGCGAACGGTTCAAGGTCATCGGGCATTCCAGGCACGTACGTCAATATTCCGTCGGTGCACGAGCTCGCATAAAAGAGACGAAAGAAGGAGAGCCAAGTGCGACTTTCGTTGCCTGTCAACGGCTACAAAGTGCAGAAACGGTGGGGGTTGGCGTCGGCAACGACGAGAGGCGTTAATTGAATTTGGGTTCGTGTGGATTATTGTGAAGCGTTTAAAGCGGCCAGAAACAAACCTATTTGCGTCGGGGAGCTTTCTCGTGGAAGATAACAAATGATCCACGAGGCGGCCGGCTCGCAAACTTCGGCATAAAAGCTTCACCGGCAGAGAGAACCCGTCGTTCTCCCTCTCTTTCTCTGCCTGTTCGTCGAGGGATCGGGCATCGTTTCCTTCTTCAACCCCCTTTGCTGTTCTTTCGTTCGTTTTACCCGCGTCGCCCCCCTCCGTTTCACCGACACGCTCTTCTCTCAGGGAAACCTCTCGCCGTGCCACGCGGATTGAAAAGCAATAGTTTTTCAATCTATTTATAACTGTCCGCTTCACACGGCCAACCAGAATGATCTAATTTGATTAGACCGCTTCTTCCTTGTGTTCTCTCCTTTTCTTTTAAAAGTAAAGAGTGATATTAAATTTAACAGACGCTGGATGTTGAAAAGTATTTGACCTCGAAGGATGTTGCTGTTGTATGTTGTATTCGATAACGTGAGTTGAAGAGACGGCGTAGATTTGTCATAATACAACAGGATTATGGGTTATGTGTTATGTAATATGAGAACAGTTTCTTCAAACGTGGAACAGCAAAGAGTAAGATCAAATTTCTCTGACAGAGTCGCAGCGCCGCGTATCGAACTCTCTAGGGTGCGCAGAATGTCTAGGAAAAGGTTAATACACATGAACGCGTTTAGAGCCGTGTTGCGTCAACGCGATGATGGTTTTAAGTATAGAAGTGTCCACAGAATGTCACAACTTTCACGCAGGCCAGCCATTAACACCTGAAAACAATGATACACATCAGATCACAATATCGTCAGCCGTCATTCAGCCCACACTTTGCAGCCGTCTGACCAACCCATTCCACCCACGTGATCCACGTACCTCGACAATCCGAAAAATGGATCGGCTCGCAACGTGCAAAGTGTCTCTCTTTATTCGCCTGCTCTTCTCTGAAGTCATTTCGTCGATTCGGAAGAAGCTCGTCGTGGCTCATAAATACAGAGCCGGTCGCTTTGAAAATGACTGCTTGGCCGGAATGTTCGCAGCGCGAGTGATGATTCGAACGTGTAAGTTGTTTATCAGTGGAAATAGATCCGGCTTTCCAACGTGGATTTAACACGGTCGACAGGTCCTAGAGCTGTGCTGTCGGACGTACGGTAACAGGTGGATCGCGTAACGACCAGATCGGACGGAGGCGAGCGTCGAGCAGGACACGGCGTTTTCCTCGTCGCGGAATGTCGACAGGTCATTGATTTTGCGATCTTTGGCCGGCGATCGGCCGCCAGCTGCGAAAGCACCGAAAGGTCACAAATCAACCGGGATAGGGTCTGAATGACGCAAAACACGCCTAGATAAATTTAAATCGCGCGCACCGACCCGGGCCGAGTCTAGCGTTTTCGCGATACGTCCGTTGCGTTGGTCGCGACTGGCTAAGAGCCAGTCGTCGATGTGGTCCGACCTGATCCCTATCGTCCACGAGGTAACTGACTGCATGCGAGGAACCCTTTACTCGAATAGTTCTTGCGGTAGGAAATATGAGGTTTCTCGGAAACGACGTGATCTCCATTACAGAGATTGGTTATGCAATTGGGGGAAGCTTCAAAAGAGCAGTTCCTCGGAGGATGAAGCTTTGTGCAAACGTGCAACTACGGTGATATAATTACGTGTGTAGTTTATTCATTTTCATTATGATCATCTTATTGAGATACTGATTATTTTCGCATTTTCAAGAAGTTCCTGAAATTGTTCTGTACTTGATTATGTGGGTTGAAGTTGAAGAATTATTAGAAGACTGTGTAATTTCGCTTCTGATTTCCTTCTTCAAGCTGTCTCAAGTTCTTTCCGAACTGGATCATGTTCTTCGGTAGTTTCTCTTATCATTTTCTTCTTCAGGTTGTTTGAAGTTGTTTCTGAACTGCATCGTGTGAACTGCAAGATTAAACAACGAGATGTTGGAAGCTCGAGAAGAGTTGAAAAACTGTTAGAAGATTATGATCATGTCCTTCGATAATTTCGTTCCTGATTTTCTTCTTCAGGTTGTTTGAAGTTGTTTCTAAACTGTGTGAACTGCAAGATTAAACAACGAGATGTTGGAAGCTTAAGAAAAACTGAAGAACTATTAGAAGATTTTGATCATGTTCTTTGATAATTTCGCTCCTGATTTTCTTTTTCAGGTTGTTTGAAGTTGTTTCTAAACTGCATCGTGTGAACTGCAAGATTAAACAACGAGATGTTGGAAGCTCGAGAAGAGTTGAAAAACTGTTAGAAGATTATGATCATGTTCTTCGATAATTTCGCTCCTGATTTTCTTCTTCAGGTTGTTTGAAGTTGTTTCTAAACTGCATCGTGTGAACTGCAAGATTAAACAACGAGATGTTGGAAGCTCGAGAAGAGTTGAAAAACTGTTAGAAGATTATGATCATGTTCTTCGATAATTTCGCTCCTGATTTTCTTCTTCAGGTTGTTTGAAGTTGTTTCTAAACTGCATCGCGTGAACTGAAGATTTAAACAACGAGATGTTGGAAGATCGAGAAGAGTTGAAAAATTATTAGATTATGATTATGTTCTTCGGTAATTTCGCTCCTGATTTTCTTCTTCAGACTGTTTGAAGTTGTTTCTGAACTGCATCGTGTAAACTGCCAGATTAAACAACGAGATGTTGGGAGCTCGAGGAGAGTTGAAAAACTGTTAGAAGATTATGATCATGTTCTTCGATAATTTCGTTCCTGATTTTCTTCTTCAGGTTGTTTGAAGTTGTTTCTGAACTGAATAGCGTGAACTGAAGATTTAAACAACGAGATGTTGGAAGCTCGAGAAAATATCAGTTCAATGTTTTGCAATATTTTCATTAGCAACGAACGACGATTCGAGGTTAGCTCGAAGAATCAGACACGTGTTGCAAGAAACGAACACCAACGGAGGGTTAGCTTTTTTTCACAAGTTAGTCATAGTCTACCATCTGTTCCATTTTCCTCCATGCGCGTTTTATAATTATCAATTACACAACGATTTCTTTATCGATCACGATGTCGGCCATACCTTCATAATGAAATATTCGCGACTATTTATTCGACGAATGATCTCTTCGGGACTTGCTTTCGTTTCTCAGCTAAGAATTGTCTTGGAAGCGTTACGAGAGAAAAGTAAATACCGCAGGGTCGAGAGACGGGAAATCGGATTTCGACTAAAAATATCACGCTTTCCTTCTCCTAAGATTTCCACGTATACTAAATGAAAAATAGAAATTCCTGTTTTTAAACCTGACGAGAGAGAACGGACCAAAAGGGAAATAAAAAAGAAGACGAAAAATAAAAGACACGCGAAACAGTTAGCCGAGTATCCAAGAGTCGAAACAACGACAACTTTTTAAGAGGCATTATCTCGTTGACTCGGCCCTGAGATCTTGAGGCCGTGGACCACCTAGGCTTGAAAGATGCAATCGTAATTGCATAATAGGCACGATAAACTGGCCGGGTTATTTATGAACCTACACTCTTCTTTTGTCGGCCGTGTCAATGGGGAGCTGGGATTTGAACGGTGCTGGATGTGTTTCAGTGGATCGGGCCACGATGTCGGGCCCGAGTAGATTTTAGATTTACATCGTCTTTGTCGTCGTGCCACGCGGTACTTCAGTCTCTTCTTCTTTTTCTTCCTCTTCTTCCTCTTCTCTTTCTCGTTCGGTTAATCTCTTCGGTCGAGGATTGATGATTTATAATTTCTCCGGACTCAGATTCCTGTTCGTAGTTATAAATACTTGTTGTTCTGGCGTTCGCCGCGTTGAGGCCTGATTTTCGTTGATAAACAGCCATTGCTCTGTCCGATTGCTCTCATCGACCATTCGAAACGCTGCTTTAGGGAATATTTGCAAACCTAACCTCAATATTTGATATGCAGGTCATAAGCGTTAAGAAAATGCGATACGAATGAAATAATAGATTTATAATAAAACAACTAGGAAGTAAAACCAGTGATTAGTAAACATTCTAATGCTTATGACTGACAGTGTATTTCGATTAGTTTCTTTTCTTCTTTCCCGTATTCTTCTTCAAAAACGGGCGCCATATTAGCGCTCGCATGATCCATCGTATGATTATTTTTAAATATAAATAGCTACGTAAATATTATAAGCATTCCATTTTGGATATTACGTATATCTTCGCACTTTTCCATCCTCAAATTTTCCTGAAACACATAAAAGTGCTCGGTCTACTCAGGAGTCACGATCATCGCAAATCATACTGTTACTTCGATCGGCTACATGTTGCTCCCCGCATATCCATCGTTATCGCTATCATCGTTGTTAGCCACGCCAGTTCCTATCATGTAACGTAGACTCTATAGAGTTCTTCACTTTGCAACGGCCATTTTGAGAAAATAGAAGCGATCGTGGCGCGATGTTTGCACCTTATCACTCGCGCCTTCTTCGAAGTTCTAATTTTTTCTTTCTCTCTCTCTCTCTCTCTCTCTCTCTCTCTCTCTCTCTTACAACGAAAGCTGATTCTCTGGCCGAAGGCCGAATTCCACGACGTTCTTTCCGTACATTCCACACGGAGGTTTTCGTTTAATGAAATGCAAAGCATCTCTTGCATCGCGTAGCTCAACGAGCGCTGGATTTTTTGTCTACGTTTTCGGAATGCGCAGCATTCGCGGTCGCGCTTTCACAGAGAATGTTCGTGCGTCAAGAATGGTCGTTTTGCATGTTAACCATAAGACCTGCTTTGTTACTTTCAGCTCTATTTATATAAAATGCAGCGTTGCACATGGCTACATGTTTGCATCGCTAATTTGTCCAGCAATGAAAAGTTAATAAAAAGTGATTACGTATATGAATAATATACATTCAATAAAAAATAAACGGAGCACGATAGAACGATATCAAATCGATGCAATCATCGAACATTTTTTCGAACAATACGATCATATGTCATAAGTGTTAAGGATAATGCAAGTGAATATTCTGGCTTATTAATACAATCTATAATTAACTGTTTAAATATTTCTGCCAATTGTATACTTGCACTAAATATCTCGTACAGAGGTTAGATAAAATAATGGAGGCAGCCCTTATATGTCATATACATAGACATATAAGAGATATTCCCATTATTTTATCATATACGTGTACGTATAACACATAAGACATATAAAAGGTGTTTTCATTATCTTGTTCAACTGCTGTAACTTCTACATACGTTTCCAGATTTGTTCCAAACTTCACTAAAGATGGCCAGATCTCATTACAGTGCTATTGGGTTGGCAACTAAGTCACTCAGTTGCCAACCTAATACAATACATTTTCGACTTTCGCACGAGAAATCGGCCACGATTTTCGATACACTGTAGTTTTCGAATCGACAGCTTCTTCCATTTGCTCTTGTAATTCGTTTCATAATTGTTTTTTCCTATCGTTCCAAAAATGGATAATTGCAAAGAGGGCGTCGGAGAAATAATCGTACTTTTAGGTTGGCAACTTTTGTCATTAGTTGGTAATGACAAAATCTGCAATCACTTAGTTACCAACCCAATACATTTTCGACTTTCGCACGAGAAATCGCCCAGGATTTTCGATACACGCTGTAGTTTTCAAATCGACAGTTTCAAACAATGAACTATAAACAATTAAACAATTAATTGATTAAATAATAAGCGATATGTAAAGAGTTTACTCTTGTAACTCCTTTCATAATTGTTTCTTCCTATCGTTCTAAAAACGGATAATTGTAACGAGACAGATAAAGAGGGCGTTGGTGAAATAATCTTATTAGGTTGGCAACTAAGTGATTACGGATGTTGTCAATACTACCTAATGACAAACTCCGCAGTCACTTAGTTGCCAACTCAATAATACAATTCCAAATGTAAAAATCATGACGAATCAGATCCGCAGGCTAAAAAGACATTACCCTTTAGATTCAACTAGAATCAAACACACGATAAAACTTATTAAACACGACATAGTACCACGCCATAATAATTTACTTATAATTCTCAATGAGAATTGATTGTAAAATTCTTCCAAATAAAAAAAAAAATGTAAAAATTTCAGAACTTGTTTTCTCGTATTCTTCGAGTATTCTCATCAGCTGTAGATGTGAATATTATAACGTAGATTAATATTGAAAGTTGTAAAGATCACGAACGACAGAAGAGATTGGTTAACGAAACACCGAGGGTCGACTAACAATAAAGTTTCCACTCACTCGACCCATAAACTTTTACGGTTTCCAAGCATCGGGCAGACTGAGCTGCTCGTTATCATTAGGTCGCGAAACGTCGATGGTTTTATTGCTTTCCTTGGAATTCCACGATCGATCGGTCAGATGGAAACGGACGATAAACCGCTGCTACTCGCTATTCTTATCAGATAATCGTTTAGATGCATGTGGCGGCGAGGGTTAACGGTGGTGAGTATTCTAAATATACATTCGTCGAGTCCGCTGTCGACCAGAGAAGCTCTATCATGCTTGCGCGTAGAACTCGCGACGGTTGTTGGAATGCGACACGCGGCCGTTTCAGATTCTGATGCTGTTCGGCTCGCTTAATCGAGCAATTCTACTTGTGCGGCTCACCAGTTGCTCGCCTCCTCACCGATAGTGCCGCGGCCAACGCGATTAATTGCACGTCCACCGAGATAATCCCGCCTTCCTTTATGCGGATATCTGAATCACGTTGGATGTCCGTACGTTTGATCAAACGACGCTGCTTGGCTTTTCGCAACGATGGACGTGGTACTGATGGCAGTAGGTGACTTTGAGTAAAAATTACACGAATTGTGAATTTTGCTTCGCATTTTTTTTAGGGGAGTATAATTATAAGATTTTCAAGATTATATTTTCTAAATGATTTTTTATTCATCTTAGGACTGATAACTTTTTCAACTCTCAGCGTTTACGTATCGATTAATTCATCAATACTTGTATAATTTTATTATTTAATCTGTTAATTGTTTAATCGTTTACAGTTCAGTTTGATCGTGTTGGTGTAAATTTTATATATTTCTAACTTTCCAATATTATATAAATTTTTTTTTATTGACAATATTGTTTATTATGGCGACAAAATTTTCATTCTTTAACCCCCTGCATTCTGAATTTTATTACAGCTCTATTAGCAGCAGTTCCCAACGCTTTTATGTGTTTTATTTGGAATTTACTTTAAGCGAATTTCTTTCTTCCTTTATTTATTTAAATTGTTTTATTTTTTAGTTAAAGTAAATTACTCTTGCATTAGAAACTTCGTCATTAAAACCTGATATTATCAGAATTTTCTGTAGAATGACTGATATTCCAGAAATTGAGGTTAGGTTTCTTCATCTTCATTATCAGAATATCGGTTAACCCTTTGCACTGCGAATTTTATTTCAATTTGTAATTTACTTGAATTAAAAAATTAGAGAATTTAAATAAATGAAGGAAGAAAGAAATTCGCTTAAATATAAAATAAATAGTCCTATCCACACTATTCTTGTATTTTCTAATCTTCAAGCATGTGATATATCTCGAAACAATTTCCAGGATGCAATCCTGCTTTTCTTTCACACGTTTGACAAAAAATCCTGCGACTGACAAAGGAGCTCCTGAGATAAAACTGATGTCGAGTCACATGGACATAGCAGTGCAAAGGGTTAAGGATTACTTAACGATCACCTTAAATCAGTCCAGCGCCTAATACTGCACACCAAAAATTAGCTGTTTAAACAATCCTCATCTATCGAAGATCTTGTTTATACGTCGAACTGGCGATGCCACCCCCGATCACGCTGTCACGAGAGACACAGAAAGGACAGCAGAACCGAAAGAGAACGGGGTCTAGCGAGGTTATCCCGGTCACGCGTTAGTCAGGCTGAACCAGCCGATCTGTCAGTCAGTCCGGTCAGGAACGGTCTCGATGCTGGCAGTCGGTGACACGTTCGGTACACAGGCTCGGCTCAGTGCGAATACACGCGCCGCGAGGCCGATTCTATTAAGAGCGAGCCACGAAAACGCTAGACGACACGAGGTGACACCGAGATGCCTGACACGACACGAGCCTGCGCTTAGCGCGCAGTCTTTCATTCTACACCACACCGGTTGCCTTGGTGTCTTAACAGCACCGACAGCTATGCGACTCGTTGACCCTGTCGTTATTTCGCTCTTCTCCCCTATGGGCACGTCAAACATTTTTACGCACTGAGACTCCCTCGGTGACGCTCGATGGAGCAAACTCCCGATTTTCTTTAGGAATTATTATTAGGCTAGACGCTGTTTTTTGCTTTTCCAGAGAGTAAATCTTTCAGAGTTTGCAGACAGTTTGGTGGGTTGGGATATTTTTTTTATCTTCCAAGAAGTTTCAATCAAGTTTGATTCATTGATATATTTGTGTGTTGTTAGGATTATGGGAAATTTTAACATATTGTAATAAGACATCTCAAATCTGGCATCTTGAGTTATAATAATTCTCCAGGTTCCATTTTTTATTATATTCGTAAAAATATGAATTCTTCAGTTTTATTATTTCATCTAACAATGATGTAGTGTTTGCTAGACGATTGTGAATAATCTAAGTTCTCTTGAAATTCTCTTAATTGAAGAGTCTAAGAAATTTGTTATTCGTGCGGATGATAGCAGAAACATAAAAACATGTTCGTTTGTAACTCTTGATATTTGCTATCAATGTAGTATTATGCTAACATCTGCAATTCCTATAATTACCAACGCCCATTGCAAATTGCTGAGAATTACGATTCTCTTCTTGCACGACCACGTTTCATCGCCGCTTCCTCCCCTTTTCTTTTGTTTATGCTAAGCTATCCGTCTAGCGTAACACAAAAGCGAACGCTTGCAGCTGTGCTGCGAGT
Source organism: Bombus haemorrhoidalis (assembly GCA_014825975.1). Taxonomy (NCBI): domain Eukaryota; kingdom Metazoa; phylum Arthropoda; class Insecta; order Hymenoptera; family Apidae; genus Bombus; species Bombus haemorrhoidalis. Next base: position 1,459,042 of record CM026178.1, read on the forward strand.
GGTAAGACACACATCGTTGACGGTCCGTATATTTTGTCATAAGATGCTCGATGAGTAACGATAGGAACGATACAAACATAATTAAAGTTGTACAAGCCCGTACCCTTATTATTCGCTATTTTTCTGATCTACTAACAAAAGTGAAAGAAAACGAAAATAAGATGATAGCACATGGTGTGTCTATCATAACAATGTAATGAAACTTGCAGTATGAGTATAACGATCCCTCAAAACGAACACGATGATTCAGTGAGAAACAGAAAAAGATACGTATGATACTTTGCATTTGAATTTCAATAAAACTGAAAAAAAAAAACATTAATTAATATGTGGCGACATTTGACGCCAGCTAGTGTCGGACGACGGCAGCGCAGTGGCTAGCGCCTTAGCTTACGAACGTTCGAAAGTCGAGTTCAAATCCTAGCGATCGTAGTCTGATTTTTCTTCCACGATACAAAAATGAGAAAAAAAGCAGCAGTACCCCGCAGCAGCGCAACACAACAAGCTAGTAGCAGCACTATCTCTCACAACTACTAACTAACACTTTTACACCTCAAATATTTAACACACATTTAGAAACACACTTTCGTTCCGAAGAAAGAAATGAAGAAGAGAAAAGGAAAAGAAAGAAAGAGAATTTTAATAATACATTGCGAATGCAAAGAAGTAAAACGCTTAATGCACTATTCAGAGCGAAAGCAATTGCAGAGAAAGATTGATTGCCAGTAGTTAGCGGAGATTTTTTCGCCGATTCATTCGCGTTCGAGAGATCCGATCTGGCCTCCATTAATAGTAACACGCTCTCGTAACAAACGCTTAATAAAACGTTGTTCCACGGCGATTCGCGCCAGCCAGTTTTTCTCTAATTACCGTGATACCTTGCTCACTAAGAAGGAAAAGAAAAACAACAGGCACGCGTGTCGTTAATTGCTTGCCGCCTTTCCGTTCGTTGAACTGATCGCGATTCTTCGTCCGCCCAGTGAAACAGATTTATTCTTTTGCTAGGGAAACCCGATCGGAGATGTCGTGTCTTACGCCCACACCCTTTCAATTATCGTCGTGCGATCCGGCAACCAGCTTAATTTCGCCGGTTATTTTCGGTGTTCGAGATAATGTTACGAGGAAAAGCTAATCTCGTGCTTTTTCGCTCGCCTTCTTTGTCTTGCTTGTCGTGGAATAAAATGATTTACGTGTTTACGTTCGCATGGACCAAGTGTCTCTCAAGGACCGACAGTCAGCTATATATGACAAATGGAGCAAGATTTCGAATAATAAATGCACATTTTACACAATTCGTATATAGAATTTCAATTGGAATGGAAGATTGCTCTATTATAAACGTTTTAAATTCTACGTAAATGAAATGAACGAATTCAAATCTCCTTGTCTGAGGTAAATCAAAGAGCGATAAAAGCTGATCTATACCGTTTAGAATTTTGGATCTTAATTGCCGAAATAATGGTATAGGAACACTAAATTTACACTTAGAATTTATATTAGAATAGTTATATATTTATTTAATAAAAGATTTCAAAGATATTCATCGATACACACTTGCACGCGTCTCACCTTCTCCCATACCAGACTATTAACTGACTGAACAGTTTATATTCCTTTGTTTTCGAGATGCCGCGCACACACATACTTCCACACACTGATATTCACATACATGTATCACTACTACGCAGCTAACCTAGTCTAGCACATAAAATTATACATATCTCAATATATACAGCGAATGGGAGGAAGTTTCAAAGAATAAATAGAAATTTAAAATTTGTCGCGTAAATGTTAAGGAAAATGTTAGGTTGGTATGATCCTAGTTCCTACATGCAAAGTTGGTACGACTTCTAACGATGATGTTTTATTTTGGTGTCCGCCATGTGTTAATTATCTGAGTGTATCCAGTATGTTCATATGGCTGTACATGGTGGTGAAAAATAGAATATAAACACTGAATCTGTGTGAATCAATTAAATATCGAACTCTAAAACCTATTTAATAACAATAAAATCATCTTTATATCTGTATAGAAATTAAGAAATTCCCCTATCATTCATACACTGGAATTTAAAGAACAACGTATATAATCTGGTAATTCAAATTTGCACATAAAACAGAAAAATGCTCAATCGTTCACGTTCTAACCGAATTTTCTTGCACAGAGCCAGTGAAAGAGCACTAAAATGACTGAAAAAAAAATAGATTACTGTCCGGCAGACAATATTACAACAGTTTTAGTTTGCGTGTTCCAAAAGGAAGGAAGGACGGTCGATCGCGAGTCCGAAACAAACGAAACGAGGTTCGACTTTCACCGGGACCCGCATTCTTCCGTCACACAGGCCGGTGCATCGACGTTGACAAGACGCGGCTAGCGATTAATCATCGCGTCGTGCGGGAAAAGAAAGAAAGTTTTAGCCGCGTGTATTCCAGTCACGGTGGATCGCGCCAGTTCGCCGCCGTATCTTTATCACCGACTGATAATGGATCATTATCCAGCTCTCTTTGTTCCGCCGGTTGAACGAACCCGTGGCCGAATACGAATCCGCGGACGCATTCACGGATTATTCAAAAGGCGGTCCTTACTCTCCCTCTCTCTCTTCTCTCTCTCTCTCTTTCGGGCTCGTACGCGTGTGCACGCTCGCGTCAGAGTTGCTGCTAGAGGGCTTTGTTGTTGCAAATCCTTGGTCGTGGCATTCTTTCACAGCATTGGCCCGATGCGACGTGGACGAAACGCGCGGACGAGTCATTAATCATCGGTGGCGGAGGATTTAGAAAAAGCATCCGACCGGTGTCCTTCTCGATGACACAGCCTAGGCACAGCTTGTTCTCTGGCTAATAGTTTGATACGCGTTTATGCCGCACGCAATGAACCACGATTTTATTATTCGATCGACACAACCACGTTCTTTTTTTCTCGTTGCTTTTCAATCGCACTTTTTTACCGACGTTGCATACATAAAAATTCAATATATATATTTGTATATTAATTAATTATATTATACTCTATTTATATATTGTTTGATATTGTTTGTTGTATGGGATATCTAATTTTATTGTATTCTTCAAATCTCCCGATAAACACACGTTTCGATAAACTAAGAAATTTGTAATATTTTTAGGAACACCAACGCATTATTGAAAAATGAAAAATTATGGATCAGTGATTGCTGTACATTTAAAAATTTGTAAAAAGTAAGAAGATACGATTGGATGTAAAATTATTCAGAGAGTAGTGGATGATATGTCGCGTTCGTTTCGTTGTTTAACAGAGACAATGTGGTACAAGGACGTGAAGGGAAAGTTCGTATTCATTGAATAGCATTTAACAGCATTGTTAGATTAGGGATTAGAGAGCGCGGAATTTTACTTGTTCAAGGTTATTTCTTTAAGATACATGAGGTAGAGAATTCTTTTCTTGTTACTCATTCACTTTAATGTTAGAGATTGGATAAGAATATTTTTTGAAATTACACTGAACAATAGATGCTAACACATATTCAACGATTTTATGACATATAGACTGATTTGCAAGTAGATTGATACACCAAAAATAACAACTAATCACTATGCTTGTAACAGATTCTGAATGCGGTGATTATCGGCTTTGGGATCTTCAGCGTCGAATCAACTACTTTCAATTTGCAATCGCTTTCAACGCTACCATCCGATCGGTCCAACTCCACCCCCGCATTTAATTTCCAAATCTGCCGTGCATCGTCACCATCAATAATCTTCGCCCCCGTCTTCTGGATGTTGCTTCTTCTTACTTCCAAGTCCATCTCGTGTATTTATATTTATCATATTTATTATTATTCATATTTATTTATTTATTTTTTCTTCACATTTGTTCTCCATACATTCCCATTATTCTGATTAATTGGGGAAGTTTTGTAGTTGAACATCTGAATTTTTGTGAATTCCATGTAGCAACCATTAGAAGAATATTTCTCTTCTTTAGCTAATCGCCCCTGTCTTCTGGATGTTGCTTCTTCTCACTTCCAAGTCCATCTCAATATTTATCAATATTTATCATATTTATATTTATTTATTTATTTTTTCTTCACATTTGTTCTCCATACATTCCCATTATTCTGATTAATTGGGGAAGTTTTCTAGTTGAACATCTGAATTTTTGTGAATTTTATGTAACAACCATTAGAAGAATATTTCTCTTCTTTAGCTAATCGCCCCTGTCTTCTGGATGTTGCTTCTTCTCACTTCCAAGTCCATCTCAAGTATTTCTTCTTACTCAAGCTTTTCAGATTTTATTTCTTCTTCTTATTCTAAAAGATTGACATTGCAAGAATTGTTTCTTCAAATTTATTCTCCATACATTTCCTCTATTTTAATTAATTGGGAAAGAGACCAATAATCTATTTTCTAGTTGAATATCTGAATTTTTGTGAATTTTATGTAACAACCATTAGAAGAATATTTTTCTTCTTTAGCTAATCGCCCCTGTCTTCTGGATGTTGCTTCTTCTCACTTCCAAGTCCATCTCAAGTATTTCTTCTTACTCAAGCTTTTCAGATTTTATTTCTTCTTCCTATTCTAAAAGATTGACATTGCAAGAATTGTTTCTTCAAATTTATTCTCCATACATTTCCTCTATTTTAATTAATTGGGAAAGAGACCAATAATCTATTTTCTAGTTGAATATCTGAATTTTTGTGAATTTTATGTAACAACCATTAGAAGAATATTTTTCTTCTTTAGCTAATCGCCCCTCTCTTTTGGATGTTGCTTCTTCTCACTTCCAAGTCCATCTCAATATTTATCAATATTTATCATATTTATATTTATTTATTTATTTTTTCTTCACATTTGTTCTCCATATATTCCCATTATTCTGATTAATTGGGGAAGTTTTCTAGTTGAATATCTGAATTTTTGTGAATTCCATGTAGCAACTATTAGAAGAATATTTCTCTTCTTTAGCTAATCGCCCCTCTCTTCTGGATGTTGCTTCTTCTTACTTCCAAGTCCATCTCAAGTATTTCTTCTTACTCAAGCTTTTCAGATTTTATTTCTTCTTCTTATTCTAAAAGATTGACATTGCAAGAATTGTTTCATCAAATTTATTCTCCATACACTTCCTCTATTTTAATTAATTGGGAAAGAGACCAATAATCTATTTTCTAATTGAATACTTGAATTTTTGTGAAATTTATGTAGAACCATTAAAAGAATACAAGAAGAAGCTGAATGGCTGAAAAATACATTCACTGTCTACTTGATTTGAACTTTTTCTACTTTGAATATAACTTAAAATTTGATTAAAATATAATTTTCAATTTAGACTTGTTAATACTTAAAATCTTCCAAAGCAAGTTACCCAATTCCCAGAAAATTTCTCAATTCTAATGAACAACTGCCACCAAACACGTACTAGGAACCTCTCCATTTAAATCAATTCCACTTGCATCTTACCCAAGCATACCAAATTCCTATCAACCTCCTATGCCAATTCAGCCCCTCACACTAAACTATTACCATTTTGCATACAGCTTAAANATTGGTATACAATTAACAATGTAGACTTGCTAATACTTGAAATCTCCCAAAGCAAGTTACCCAATTCCCAGAAAATTTCTCAATTCTAATGAACAGCTCCCACCAAACACGTACTAGGAACCTCTCCATTTAAATCAATTCCACTTGCATCTTACCCAAGCATACCAAATTCCTATCAACCTCCTATGCCATTTCTGCCCCTCAAACCATTTTATAATACAAACTAACATACCAATGACCCTGGAGTTAACATCGTACGGTATGGAACTACTCGCGTGAGGATATTTCGAGCGTGCGGATGGCCAAGCGGATTGTCTCCACGCAGCGCCATAGGGCGTATCGACGTCAGCGGGACATGGCTGGCAATTAATCACCGGAAAGGATCCACGGCGAGGATCTACGGGAGGAGCACGCTGAGTGTCCCTCGGTGCCCCGTTCGGCGACGTCGGTACGCGTGCCGGCTTTATAGTTCGCGCGTTCGACTGTCGTATAATAATGAGCCAGCCAGAAAAAGGAATTCCGTTTGGCCGTTACAAAACGGCTAGGTGCGCGCTGGATAAACGATATGCGGGTCCTCCGCAGTCGGGCTACTATTTATTAAAAAGTCAGCTCGACGACGTGCTACATCGGGAGGAAAGTGATAACACGCGGCTCGAAAGGTTCGGTCATTAAGCTTGGCTGGACAGGAGGTGCTTCACTGGAAACCTTCCTCTGGAATCTCCAAAAGCAAGTTGATTTCCTCGTCAACGAGTTTCCACGCGAAGAGGATTTATTTCCTCTGACGATTCTGGCGGATGAAAGTCACAGGTTTTGGGGGGTGGTGGTTCACTTGGAATTTTTTAATTATTCCCTAAAATGAATAGAAAAAAAATTATTGTTCGAGGTTCGAGGATGCACGCAAATCGAGATATTATTGGTCAAAGTATTTTCTTAGAATACCACATTTCACGTGCTTTCCCTCCGCTTAGAGAGCCTGCTTTTCGCGCACGTGACCATGCAACAGCTACATCGACGGTCCCTGAGTGAGTCGAGCTGTCCCTTGCACACTGCTATTAATAGCCCGCTCATTATCGCTGTAAATGAGCCGATTCTTTAATATCCGCATCGACATGGATCTATGATCATCGCGAAGGGAATTGGGCTGCAGTTTCGATCCGCTTAGCACCTGCTCGATTCGCTGATGCAAAACCATCGATATGGCTTTGCTTGTCTGTATCGATTAATAAAAAGTGAACAGGTAGAAATTGCAGCAGCTCGTAAGTGAATTGTATTATCTTGCATCGGTTCTAGTTTTCCTCGGTCACCTTGTAAATCAACCTTATCAGATAGAAATGCAACAACGAGATGTATATTAAACGACAGGAATCGCTGACGCCTGACAAGCACTGCATAAATTTCATCGATGAGACTTCCTGAGTCGATAAGATTACGCGATCAGCGAGACATGATTCACCGATTTCATAATAAGAGTATCGAGCGTTATTGTAATTGGGATATTACGATGTTAGCGGTAAATCGGTGAGTTTAGCCGCGAGCCGCTGATTGCGTGGCTGGAAAAGCAGAAGTAACAGGTTATTGGTATTTAAAGGCGACCTCGAGATTTCTCCTGATGCTCGTTGCCCGAGCTATTCATTACCGAGTCTTTTGCAACGCACAGAGGATAGGTGTAATAGGCGGAGTATCGTAATAACAGCGTTGCAAAATTATTTATGGCTCGGGCGTGCTGAGCAAATAGGTAAAACAGCTGCCAAGTGACCAGTTCGCGATCCGGTAGCCACGGTCGATGTATTAGCCGCGACTCGTTGAAATAATTAACGAAGTCGTGAAGCGTTACACGCGTTCAGCCCAGCTATTATGCATCTCTTCCCTCTGTTCCTTCTTTCTGCATCGTTCGTGCGTAACGCTTCGATACATTGCAGGATGGCGGATCTCGTCGCCTTCTCTTGCACTTGCTTATGATGACAGGTTCTTAATTCGATAGGTCAATTTGATAGAAACACATGATTGCTTTTAGCTGATAATTCTACGCAACCTGTTGAAAGTGGTGCCAGTTGACTGCCACTCATCCATCACGATGAGCATAAGAAAGCACCATTGGTGTCTCAGCTAATCGTAGATAGCACGATGGAAGCTGACATAGCTTGCAAGATGCTTATTTATTTAGCAAACTGCTGAAATTTCCATAGAGGAATCTCAGCAAGCACTAGGTACATGCAAGGATCATGTAATAATCAATTGGTATGTTTGTTTGGCAGGCACGGTGAACGCGAATGGCGAGGTGAAACGACAGAGGACGTCGTACACCAGGTACCAAACGCTGGAGCTGGAAAAGGAGTTCCACTTCAACCGCTACCTGACGAGGCGGCGTCGCATCGAGATCGCGCATGCCCTTTGCCTGACGGAACGTCAAATCAAGATCTGGTTCCAAAATCGACGGATGAAGTGGAAAAAGGAGCATAAGATGGCGAGCATGAACATTGTTCCGTACCACATGTCGCCGTATGGCCACCCTTACCAGTTCGCGCCCCACCCAGGCCAGTTCGCTCATTTGGCCACATAGGACGAGTTCTCGCCCGCCGAGCTCGGAGCACACGCTGTCCGGTTCCCCGGGATGTACGGCGAGCAGAACTTCTAAAAGGCTTTTTTCCTGTTCTCGGGTCGGTCGCCGTCACCAAAGACTATAGCAAGTCTCGCGTGACCTGGCGGCCCGGGACACTTCACTTCCAGTAGGACACGTGGTGAGACCCGACGAGGTCTGACACAGGCCACCGATGCCTCGACGGATTGTCACTCGTCAAGCAGAATTTCTACTTGTCTGTTTCTTTTTATTCTTAACCCTCTTCCTTTTTTCTTCTTCTGCTTCTTCTTCCTCTACCCGGGCTTTCCGTCGTCTTCTCCCATCGTCTTTTTGCTGGTATTCGAGCACTGCACACGTTGGCGAAGGAACGCGTTGCGTTCAGACGAAAGGGTTTTACCACGAGCAACGTCGACCTGACGTGTTTAAACTTTAAGAAAGGGAACTTCCTGAAATTCATCGTGATCCTACCATAGTTTATGGTACTTTCTTTTTTTGCTACACGATCCATTGGAATTCGACGGTTCGTCGGTCCGTGCCTGTGTCCATCCATAAGATACTCCGTCACAATAGAACTATTTGAAGTTGAAGGGAAGCCAAAAATTTTCTGCAAAGCACGCCGTGCGCCCGATTAAATGGACTGGACGCGCTCCGAGGGGCTCTCGCCGCGGCTGGATTACAAACGTACCGATGCTGAACGCGGACGAGGAGCCACCTCAGCGGGTGAGATAAAACCGCATCAGTAGTTTTTAAGGCTTAGAAATTAGCGGTCTAAGAAATTAATTAATTGAGCGACTAATTAATTAATTATCTTGTCTGGCTGCGCACTGTTCCGCATCTCTGGCTCTATCCAAACCCTCCTACTCCCCACCCCCTGGCCCCCCTATCCAACCTATGCACATCGTTCCCTATATTCCGAATACGAAGGAGAAACTAACAAAAAAAAAGAAAAAAAAGAAAGAAAAACAGAGAATGCGCTGATGTACTTACTTAACTTCTTGTTTCTTCTTCCACTTCCTCTCTTCTCTTTCTGTTCTTTCGCTCGTTCTCGAAATCTATCTCTCTGCGAGGGTGCGTTCGTCGATGGAGATTCGCGAACCACGCAGTCTCCATCGGCGTACCGCGCAGTTTCTATGTGCACGTTAAAGTCTCTACTTCATAGTACGTAAGGTGCCTATTAATACTCGAGCCTATTCTCTGCCGTTTTTCGATAGAGGCTGCTGACAATTTTCAAGGTCCGCTCGGTCGACACGAAATAAGTCGCCAAATCGATGCGACAAAGCGCATGTTAACTTTATAGCGAGTAAGAACAGCCGATAGTTAAGAGCAACCTGTTGTATCGAACCTCGTTTGCTATACCGCAGTTCGTTAAGCCAAATCGATCAGAAAAGTATCGCTGCTTTCCTCTTCAATTTACAACATTATAAATGTACACGTCTAATACATCAAGTCACTTGTTTCACACGATATTCCATGTTCCTCTTTTTTTTTCTTTTATACCGTGATTGTTGTTTTTCTTTTTTTTTTTTAATATATGTTTCTTTACTTTTTATGTCTTCGTCGAACACAGCCAAGTTGCCGAAGGTAACACTTCATGGGTTTTAAATTTTCGATAGAATATTAAGGAGAAATCGGTGAACAGCCGAAGATACAGCAAAAGCTCTCTGTAAATAGCGCGATCCGCGTTTTTCTATGGCAGCTAACGATCGTCGTTTCAGAACGAATTACAATATGAACTGTTCTTTTTTACGACGATAACTTTAGGCGTAGTACGCGTGCGATTCAAGCAGAGCAACGCAATTCCGATACGGAACCGTACGAAGTCGAAACTCGCAGAATTCTCGCGTCGCGTCGTTGTTTATAATAGTTGCAAATGTTCGGTGCATTATACATACGATACAATATTGTTGGAAATTGTACAAGAATCGAAGAATGTACAACTTTTCTTGTCTAGAGGTAATAGAGCTTTCCAAATCAGCTGTTCACACGTACATATGTGAGATAAACACATTCGTGTCCGCGCATGCGTTTGCCGTTTGCCTGCGCGGTCGCAACTGCGCATAGCGACGCGACGCCGCGTGGAATACGAGCGAATGAAGCGGAGTTTGTACAGCAAAACGGACGAACCGACAAAAAACGAGCAATTGTCCTTTGAGGAAGAGAAGGAAAAGGAAGAGGAAGTGGAATAGAAAGATTCCTCTACTTAATCGAACAAAACGGCAGGTGTATAAATGAATTTAGATAATGTGTTCGCGCGCACGTTCGCGCGCTCGCGTTAATTGGTTTATCTTGTGATACGAAGACATGAAAAAAGGAAAAGCTATAATTAAACGAGGAAAAAAATAAGATAAACAGCTAGCAGTCGCTCCGTGCTTAGTAAGATGTCGTGAACTGCGTAACTTTATGCGAAGCAAATTCGGAAGAATACAGGGATCTAAAAAAGTATATATTATCGATATTTAGAGAGAGAGAGAGAGAGAGAGAGAGAGAGAGAGAGAGAAAGAGAGAGAGAGAGAGTGAGTGAGAGCGAGAGCGAGAGAGAAAAAGATTACAAATGTAAGATGAAAGCGAACAAGGCGGAAAGAGAGACGTAAGTGTAGGCTATAATGTTGAATTGTACATAGCTATTGAATATATGGCAACACAATATTGAACGACGTTATTATCGTACGAGGCGTTAACGAACGAGCCGATTCCTCGAGTTCTTTTGCAGTCGATAAGCGACAAAAAATGATGTATCCGTGCTTCGTGGAACGTAATTGTTTGTGATATCTGGTACAGATGCAGGATACAAGTTGTTCGAAGAACGAATCGAAACATATTTCCTATGTTGCAGAATCTTTCGTTATCGCCTGGTACTTTATATAGGAATATTTAAAGAAAAAGATAGTGAGGATTATAATAGTAATTATTATTATTAATATTATTACAATGATTATTGAAATTATTGACATTATTGCTATTATTCTATTGAGAGTGAGCCTGTTGCTAATGACTTGGTCCAGTGTTAATATTGTATTTTATTTGTTTCGTTATTATTATTATTATTTTTTTTTTTTTTTTTTTGTTGTTCACGCCGCGTGTCGTACACAACACGTTCCGTACCTATGAATGCAGAGTTCGATTTTTCGCGCTCTTTAAGGGAAAAGAATCCGCCGTGAATGGGAGACGCGGAACGCGTGTCTTTTCGACGTTCGTCGTTTTACTTTCTTCAAGTCGACCGCGTCGTTCGGTAAACACGCGTCGCCGACTCCGTAGAAATCGAGGATGAAAAGAAACAGTGGTCAACGAAGCGAATAAGAAGAAGAAGCCTATTTACTCGTCAGGTGCGAAGGATGCGTTCTCCACTTTAAATTAAGCTCAAGTATTACGTTCGTGTAGCGTCAACTCAAATGTTACTTCATTCCATGTAATATACGTAATAGTCTAACTAAAAATACCTACTTAATACATCTACGTAACCTAGAGCACCGTACGTGTAAGGTCGCATAATTATATAATTTAAATTGTAATTATTAAATGATATGACGTACAGAAACATACGGTCGTTATTCATTACCTGATAAGTCCGATACATTAAATTCATTAAACTACTAATTATGGCTTCTAAAAACCATCATATGCTGCAATTACAGAAGCAAGAAATCGTTCAAGGTCCAATACATAAACAACGTATTAAGCTCATATTTACTCGGAAACTCTGGATATTTGGTTAACGAAAAATATTAAGATCGCTTAAGGAAAAAAATACTTTCCCTCCGACTGCAACAATAATTATTGCGCATTACGAGATACCAAGCGACTTAACTATCCGATAACGCAATCCTGAATTACTTTTAATCGGTGGAATAACACGACGCAACGCATAAAAATTGTGTTAATTACGGCGAGCTCGTAAAACGATAATTATTATGTTTATAATTACGAGCGATAGGACGAGGCCAGCCGTTGCTGAAATTCCAGGCCGCGATAACATTCGAGTCGAAAGATCGAGCGATGCCCAGCCCAAAGGTTATCGGACTGAGTGCACGCGTGTACACGCGCATTTTTCTTCGACTACAATAACGTTCGGTATGTGTAGACGGATCGTCCTCTAATTGGCCACACGTTTGACGAGTTTTCATTTCAATCGTACGGTCCAACGAGAGCTCGTGAATTATCCGTAATTATCGATAATAAGGCTGGCTGATTATATTTCATCGTATCAGAAAATAATAGTTCCGCCGTTAACATTGAAACGAGGCGAATAATTGCCTTCTTTAATAAGAGATCGCATCGATGACAGTAATCGCGCGTATCCGATCGGTGGTCGATCGGCGGTGAAAAATAATTTCGTTTTCAGCTACCTGTCTTGTTCCTTTTATTTGTCCAGTATCAACCATTTGTCCAATAAATTGGATAAAAAATAATTTCTATCCACTTGGACGAGGATCGAGAAACTGGTGGAGATCGGCGATCGTGAGCGGTCGAATCCGCTCGAGTAGCGCCGATAAGATCGCGTGACAACAGCGGGAGGTCGCGCGTGATAAAGCAGCCTCACACCCTCGAAAACTACCGAAACGGACAGGAGTCGGGTAACAAGGAGACAACAAGAGACAAGAGGACTGAACGCAAGTCACGATCTATGCTTCGAGCAGTGCTTCTCTCTCTTCCTTTCTCTTTCTCTTTATCCTACGATTTCACCATGCTACCGACGATGACAGCGCAAGTTTCGATTCTCCGCCGGTTCCTCGCGCTCCACGTTTCGCCTACTCGACGATCGTGACTTTCCTTGTCCAGATTGTAACGATAGACCGCACGGATTGAAGGATAAAACGAGCATGGCGCCGTCGAATTATCGATCCCTTCCGTTCCACTGGATCCGTGGCCGGTCTTACGCGGACAACCATGAATCTATGATAGTCATTAACTAGAGTCTTCGTTGGCAAACGTAGAATTTTCAGTTCTACCAACCTCTCATTTCGATGGTTCAATCGAAAGTCATAAAGCACTTTGGTAATTTGATAGTCGATGATTATCGACATTGAAACTTCGTCTAACGAGTTCGTTACACTCTTCGTCTAGTCGGGGAACGGTAATAGTGCATTTTCATTGTTTGAAGACACGTTCGTGATACTACTACTCATAAACAGGATAATAAGAGACTATGAAAGAATTCGATGACAGAGTTTGTCAAGTATCGATATAATTCTACAAGGTTTGATAATTATAAAGAACAGTTTCATTATCGTATGTTGGCTTTTTCAAATCAATTTAATCTCATAAAACGATTACAAAGTATAAAATACATCTTATCAATAATAAACAAGTGTTCAGATTCTTTTTAATCGTCTCAGGCATTTAGATCAAAGTTCTCACGAGCACAGCCTATAAAATATCTTTGTTCGTTTCGAATATTATTCCTGACACAAATAATCTTTCAACTATTTCTCCTGGCCATTAATTATAACAAATAACGTTTGAAAAAGTACCACAGCTATAAAACCATAAAACGTCTCTTCTTAACCTTAAAAATGTGTGTCTGTTCTTAACCTTAAAAGTGTGTGTCTGTTCTTAACCTTAAAAGTGTGTGTCTGTTCTTAATCTTAAAAATGTGTATCTGCTCTTAACCTTAAAAATGTGTCTGTTCTTAACCTTAAAAATCTGTGTCTGTTCTTAAACGCTGTTCGCCACCAAGTTTGCTAGTAAAAACCTGAAGAAATCCTCGTCTTCGTTGAACGTAAAGGCTAGAAGCAAAATCGTTTACATGAAGCGGTAGAAAATTCGCAAGATTTCGAGGTGGGATTTTGCTGGCGGGTAAGCGAGCCCCGTCTCCGGGAAAACTCGTAGCAGAAAGCGTGAAGCGTTTGGCGCGGAACGCCGTAGGTATATAATACCTCTCGGCTGGCGTCAGTCACTCAGTCAGTCATTGATACCGCGCGGTGATTAATGAAGAGTCAAGGTTCGGGATCACGGTGCCGAGTTCAGAGTAGGGGACACGACGGGAGAGCTCTCGAGAGGGACGAGTATCGATACCGCACGTTCCTTGGGAATAAAGCGGAGACGTGCTCGTCGCGCGTGCAACCACAGGGAATGCCCGGTGTTTGTTTCAGACGAGCGCCAATCGTTAGCCCTTCTAGCCTCGTGCAATGAACTTGAGTTATTATTGTGTTACAGTGGTTGTTCCAAGGAATGAACATCTTTCGTACGATCGTTATATTCACGGAGCTCAGGTTTCTTTCTAGTTTTGATAAACCGGAGTGTCCGTCAGGACATCTTTGTTCAATATGTTTAACGTTACACACGTGTCTCACTTAAATTAGGATTTATATTGACGTATGTAACTATAGTAGTCGATTAAAAAAAAATAATAGAAGCATATGATGTTAAAATTTATAATAGAAATACATGTGAATTATTATATAAAGATACAAAGAACAAAGCACAATGCGTGAATAAGATTTTATTCCGAACGCGTTAATGGTAAAATGTAATGTTGTCGTAAAATGATTAGAACTACGTGACAACTCGTCATACAAACAACGAGCCATAAATCGAAGCAAACGAATGAGAGGATTGTGATGCGAAAGGCAGACGTCTATGGCGAAAAAGTATCGCAATTCTCGAAAGCGGCACGATGTGGCCGGAAAGCCATTAACAGGCTCCCGCTAAGACACCGGCAAGATGATCCGCGTTTGGAAAAGTTCGATAACTCGATCGGCAGCGTGAGTTTTTCCGCGGCGAGTCAGAAAGGCGGCCCTCGATCCCGCGGCCCTTTCTCCTTCCATCAGCGGTCGATCGGTTGAGTGACAGGCGACGCAGGGACCAAGAAGAGAGAAAGAGTCAGAGACGAAGGAGGTAGAGCCCGTCCGTCTGTCCGTCCGTCCGTCCGCGTCGCGTTTGTTCGTCCGTTTGTCCGTCCGTGGCCGCGTCCCCTGTCCACAAACGGAGCGGAGCAAGACTTCACCACTTTTATGTACGGAGTCTGAATAACAAATCTGTCCAATTCACATGTCGACATCAAAGAAGATAATATAAACACTACATCGATACATCGTCTACAAAACCTTAATGTTTTATTAATGCGGCCTCCGTCCTCGTCCCATTCCGCCGAGTCCATTCCACTCCACAGATGCAGAGACTCGAATGGACACCAGGCGCAACTCTTCCTCCGGCCAACGAAACTCGACGATCTTCACCGATCCACCGGTGGAGTATCAGCACGCTACGGGGAACACCCTGCTTATCCTGCTCTCGAACCTCCAGTTTCTCCTTTTGCGCTTTTTACCAGCCGATGAGATGTGCGCCCCCTTCCGGACAAGCTTTTGATCGCCTGTCCAACCATAACGTCCGCAGATACTTGTCTTGACGCCCCGGTATCGCGGATCGAGTCCCGCTTTTGAAAAAATTCGCAAGCGATAATCGATGCATTGAATCGAAGGACCGAGGCTTCCGGTAGATTCGATGCAGGTTCAGAGATAAAGAATCGTTCAGTTCGATAGGTGAGATTGTGAAGTATATATAGAGTTATGAAGGACGTTTCGATGTTTGGTGCTTGTTTATAATATTGAAATATACTGTAAGTCTAAAGAAGAATTATTGATTTGTGTGGTTAAAATTGGTTGTGTATTCTTCGTTCGGTATGTTAGACTTTTAGGTTTTTTGATAATTGTGAGCACTCGAAAGATTGATAATTTTAAACGTTTAGGGATCAATCTCTGAATTAAACGAAAATAAGCAAAACGTTTTACCTAATGAGGTGGTTTATTATAAATGTTAGTTTATTAAAGTACAGTGTATACTAAAATCGTTTCAAATACAAGTACAGAGATAGTGTATGCTGGCCTTTTAGATTTTTCGATAATTGTGAGCACTCAAAAAGTTAATAACTTTAAACGTAACATCTAGAGGTTAATTAAACAAAAATACGCAAAACGTTCTACTTAATGAGGTGGTTTATCATAAGTGTCAGTTTATTAAAGTACAGTGTATATTAAAATCGTTTCAAATACAAGTACAGAGATAGTGCGTGCCAGTTGTAATCATCACTCGCTCAATGCTACTGTTCAACTCTACGCTTGCTATTCGACTGTATGTCTCGTTATAATATTGGGTGATTTTGTCAATAGCATTTAATGACAAAATCCGCAATTACTTAATTGCCAATCCAATAATTCCTCCTAGAGAGCACGTTCGTCTATTTGTATCGACGCGTTCAGTTACAAAATATTGAAACATAATCCGACTGATGGTTACAAATAACAGCGATAATTTTTTGGCCGCAGTTTGTTTACCTCTAAGGCTAGCGAACCAAAACAACGTTGCCACTTCAAAGCACAACACTGTAAGTCTCTCCCGATTCGAATCTTCCGTTGACTCCTGTACCACTACATATTCAATTTAGTACATATTATATTATCTGTAAGTAATGCTTATACAATTCTATTGCTTTCATCTTAACCTACGATTATTTAACGTTCATATTCTGAATGAAAAATTACAAATATCACATAATATCGATTCTTTCTTCCTACATTTAAAACTTCTTCTGGCCAAAGGAAGACACAATTTGAAAATGTGGCAAAGAACACCGGATGAAATAATTCATAAAATCATACTGAATACATAAAAATACTGAAATATACATAAAAAGGTTTCTCCTCTTGTGAAATATGTTTCAAGTGACAGTAACATTATTAAATATATAAAGTATAAAAAGACATATTTGATATGAAATTTTTGTCCTGTGTAATTCTATCCTCAGAATACTCTAACCGTTGCATCTATGACGCCATTAACTTTTAACCTTCGGAAACACATATTCAACAGAACCAGAGAAACGGTGACGCACACTACATAAATAAACGTTAATAAAACTTTCCAATTTATTATTAATATATCGAATTTTATTATACTCCCATACCTTCTGTATTATTAATCCGTGCTTTGTATTTCTAATTGTATTTATAACAATTTCTTTTTTCGCGCAAGAACGAAGCATATTTTCTATCGGAAGGAAGATCGCGACGCATCGAGTCAAACGGGAAGGGAACCAATGTGAAAGACGCGACGAGTCTCGTGACACGAGGGACCCATCTAATTCAATTTGCCGGGCACGTTTCCCGAACTCATCGATGGCTAACGTTGCAGCTTCGGCCGATTACCATATTCGCATTCGCGCGCGATCGATGCTTCTCTCGCGCGCCACTTCAATTTGTATGTAAATCCCCGCGGAGCCGGTGGGTTTGACCGAGTTACCCAGTTCGTCATCGGTTCGCGAGATAGTCATCGACATGTACGCGACGACGCAACCACTCGTGGCTACCGGTTGCGTTTATTACAAAATTTTCATATCAATCTGGTTCACTGGAACCCAACTATATCGTAATTAACATACTTTGCTTTATTCGCAACTTTTGAATATTCTGTTTTTCTCTTTGAGATGAACTAAATTTACAAATATCAGCGCATATACTCGTTACGTTTACACGTTGAAGAGATTGAAAGAAGTTGTCATTTAATTTAGTATTTTAGATCGTAGGATACGTATGATGCCAAAAAAAATACGAGATTTATAATAAAATAGTAGGAAATTATAAAAAAAATAAGAATCATAAAATTTGTGCCAAATATCAAGTGTAATGAAAATAATTCTATTTGTAAACTATAACTTGATATCTAAAGTATAATTGGAATTAAAGCGTCATACGTGACTCAGACTATAAAGTCTCAAGATTTAACTCGTAGAAAAATAGTTGATGATTTTTAGTGGAAAGTCGATGAAATGGATAGTAACTTTCTCGTTGTTACGTTTCTGATAAACGTTGAAATTTCTTTAACGATGAAACAATTTCATCGATGATGATAAAAAGTGCGTAATTAATTGGACAACGTCCTGCGATTAATTTTTAGCTTCAGGACTTTCGGATTCACGGACGGAACGTTAGAAAGTAGAGAAGTAGCTGGAAGCACGGTGAAACGCTTGAAAAACACGATTTTCCATGACTACTTTAAACGTAGTCTTTTACAGCCTAAGATACTCATAAAAAACACGTGCACAGGAGTCGCCTTTCCGTGTGTTTTAAATTACCTGTCCTATAGAAGGCTTTTCTGGGAACCTGAGCTACGATGACGTTATTTTTCAACTTCATTCGCCTTATATCTAAAGTAAAAAATCATTCCTTTAAAGACGTTGTATCACTTCCTTCATCGTTGCCATTTTTTATTGATGAGAATCATCTCTTTTGATACGATTAGTAGATGTGAATGTTTATAATTAACGTCAACAATGAACCTTTCAGTAGAGCTCTATTTATTTGAACACACGAGACAAACACTTTACATGAGAGTTTACTAATTCTCTCTACTACCTATGACTTTTCACCTATACAATAGGAGTTCATATATAACAGGAGTTTTTTTTAGTTCATATTTAATTACAGGAGCTTCCAAAATATAAATTAAAAATAATATACAACCATTGTGATTGCCTCTGCAAGGAGACAAATCGTTTTACATATACTGCAAAAGAATAGAGAAGGATATACTGCAAAGAAAGAACTGCTTTTAACAGTTTGACTGCCACGTGGGCCATATATGACCTACCACGGTTTCTCCTGCGACGCCACGGTGACCGGAGCGCTTCAACTTCTTACGATTGTAAAAATTGAATGAAAATTGACAGTTAGGGCATTTTGAATATAACCGATAAATAGAAGAGGCCTTGAAATAAAAAGTACCCCATTGAACAATTAAACATTTTTATTAGAACATCAATAAAAAAAAATGAGAATAAATTTTGCACTTAACGGTGCACTGTGTTTGCATCCATATCTTCGACGGATAATCTACGAATATTATTATAAACACACCTTAGAAAATAATTGTGAATGCTGCTTTATAATCATATAATTGAGGTTAGGAATGTGAACATACCTTACTGTTATACATAGAATGAGCAAATACTGTTCAATAATATCTTCTACACGTTGCAACGATATATTCTGCACGTTTTACTTGCGACGAAACAAAGAATGCGAATGGTTCGTTGAAATACACGAAGCTTTGTTATAATATGTTGCTATCAACTGTTAGCAAGGCGCCACTGTCGTCTCCCGTGACCACCAATAAGATAAACGGTCCATCGGAGAAGAACGTTGTCTTACATCATCAATTTATTATTATTTTGCCATTATATGCTTTGAATAATAAAAATACTCCGGTGGCGTGCTCAGCGAAACGTGTGATTTCAAAGTATTAAATTATTCCTATTGCTACTGAAGATTTTGAAAAGTTACTAGCGCTACGTACGACGTCATTGCAAAATTATCTTCAATTCGTCTTGATGTCGCTTAAAACATCATATACATAACATAAGAAATAGATATTAACCTTAAAATTATCTTCAGGGTATCCTCACAGATACTTTGTAGGTAAGTTAGATGCTGAATGTAAGCAAGACCCGGTATATAACATGTGATTTCAGCGTGGCAGTGAAAGTGCTAACTTGTCCTGCCCTAAACGAATCTCCGTGTCCTACCAATGCAAACAGATTGGCAGATGTAAACCTAAACCAGTGACAAACTTTTCAATCACACTGTATCATTTCCATCTGCTATACTTCCAATGGAACTCGAGTCAAAAATCGACGCAGCAACTATTTCGCTTCGCTGGAGTCCGGCTACAGCGAACGTTACGCACGAAATGCATAAGCGCAGCCCCGTGTAATTGTATGCAGGAATGCAGGCAAGGTAGCGAAGACAGGGTGTACGGTCTTCTGCTGCCGTAGGGAGGTTTGAAATCGAACGAACGAGGACGAACAGAACAGTAAGAAGGGCGCAGGGCAGCGGGGAACGAAAGAAAGCAGGAAAGACGAAGAGAGCGAAGAGAAGACGACAAGATAGATAGAGAGAAGCCCCTGATCCGCGGCTGATGTGACTGAAGGCCGCGCCGTGGAAAGAGGCCTGAGAGCTGAGTGACAGCCTCGCCACGTATGTGGGAGGCGAACCCGCAACAAAGGAAAGACGATAGCCTTATGCAAATAGCTGCGATATCGCGAGCACTCCCCGCGAGACGCACGGACCCGCTTCGTTGATGGAGAAGCAGACCACGGCAGAAACCTGCCCCGTGCACGGCCCCACGCCAGATTCGCTCGCGTTCTCTACTCGTCCAGGCGCCCGGGGAAAAATTTTGCCAACACGCTGCTGGGAAAACCAGAATACACCGTCCTCGCGATTCTATTCCTGAAGGAGGCGTATGGTGTACTGATATTGGCTTGGCAACTAAGTGATTGCGGATTTTGTCATTAGGTGCTACTGACAAAATCCGCAATCACTTAGTTGCCAACCTAATAGAAAAGCGCGGTTTTGCACTTTAACGTCCGGTTACTCGTCGAGACGGCCACTAACTGTGCACATAGAATTAATCGGACCGCAATAATCCTAAGGAACTGTCACAAAACGAAGCTTTTCGACTTACCGTTAAGGCATAAAACATCGAGTCAGGAGGTTCCTTATGGTTACTGCTCCATCAGGTAAAAAGTGGGGAAACGTGGATTTTTCCATTTTTCGCGCGATTCCACCCGCAAGCGACCAGTGGTGGGGCGATCACCATCGAGCAAGAGCTTTCCTTTGCAACAGTATCGTCACCCAACTTCACTGGTTCATCGACTTTAGATCAGTCAATGTGTCTGCATTGATTCAACGGATCAGTCAACATCTCGGCACTGGTTTGTATCTATTTTAGATCCATTTCTCTAACTTACACATACACACCAAGCGTAAACACCTTGTCTACAAGTTGATGGAAATATATAATATCTTTGAACTGTTAACCAAGTGTTGTACTAATTAAATCATCTCTATTATCCTAACCGAAATAGGCAATCGATCAGATCGTGACGCCAATTGTCTAATCGTAACGGGAATTTACGACTCCTGTTGGCGCGTTTCCTCGCGATCGCTCGAGAAACACACATAGCGATTCAATTTAGGCTAAAAGTGGCGTAAAAAGAAAGACGTATGGGTGTTATTACATATATGAGTTCTCACATAACCATTCAATTTAGGTTATGAACGCATATATGCATTCTCACATAACCTAACATTTTTACCATAACATTTTTAGGCTAAAAGTGGCGTTAAAGTGGCGTGATAAAAAAGACGTATGGGTGTTATCCACCTGATATTCTGATGATTTCGTTGAAACGAAAAAAATTAATTACAAACTGGCAAACTAAAGCGGAAAGCAAAGTGTGTAGCGGACTACAATGCCTTGATGGGCGCAGTTGATAAAATCGATATGATTTTGAGTTCACTTCGCTGCGTTCAAAAAAGCGTAGAATGGTATAAAAAATATTTTTTCCACCTCTTACACCTCGCCATATAAAACGCATATATTCTTTATAAAAGTGCTAATAATAAAACTGGAACATTTGAAATTTTTCATCTGCTTCTCGTAAAAGATATTTTGCAAAAGTACCCATCACGCAGAGTAGAGGTTAAAGAAGGAGGAGTTCATTCGGACAACCTTCCATTTAGGTTAACGGAGAGGCATTTCCCTGCATCCGTGACTAAAGATAATAATAAACGTTCTTCGCGACGAAGATGCACTGTTTGAACTAAACATAATCGCAGGATCGACTCGCGTTAGCAATGCAAAAAATGTAACATTGGCTTATGTATGGAACTCTGCTTTGAGATTTACTATACAATACGAAATTATTAAATTTTCAATTTAAAAGATAAAATTTCAAACTCTGATATTGTTCGTGTTATTATTGCTTAATGAAATGAATGGTTATTAAGGCTTCTCATAATTTATTTTAGTTACAATCGATATATTTCGCAATGAAAATTCAGTCTGCTCAACTTGCGTTCTTTCGTAAAAAGTACGCAGCCTGCGGTGTGCTTCTTCGTAAGGAGTGGGCCGTCCATGGCGCACGCTTAACGTCGGACAAAGCAGCGCTGAAAGGGTTAATTGTGTGTTGGGTTGCTTGAATGAGCAAAAATTTGAAATTTTAGTCTGAACGTTCGAAAATTTGAAAGTCATTCAAATTTTGAAATTTTTCACTTCCCAGTTTTCAAATTTTCAAACTTTGTAATTGTTCCACATATACCTGAAGTTGGCAATGACGTTATCTAATGGCATGCAAATTAGTTTCTTCTGCTATTCGATAAACTGTTATTTGATGAAGAAGAAATTTACACGAAATAAATGGATATTCATTCAAAGCTGTGTTCATGGAAGAAGATGATAAACACCAGCCATAAAACTTTATGGGCCTTCGGGGCTTGATTGCGTTCGAAAATACACAGATTATTTTGACTTCTGAATTCCCATTATTTAACTATTGAACGTTAAATATTGCATTAACAATGCATTATTTACCTAATGAAACGTTAAATATTAAAAGACTAAATTCGACTTCTGGTTTATTACTTAATTAGTAAATTACCATTCTTAAATATTCAAACTATCAATAATCTTCAAGATTCTTTGATTATTTGATTATTTAACTATTGGACGTTAAATATTACATTAACACTGCATTATTTATCTACTGAAANTGTTAAATATTAAAAGACTAAATTCACCTTCTGGTTTATTATTTAACTAGTGAATTACCATTCTTAAATATTCAAACTACCAATAAAATCTTCCAGATTCTTTGATTATTTGATTATTTAACTATTGGACGTTAAATATTACATTAACACTGCATTATTTATCTAATGAAACGTTAAATATTAAAAGACTAAATTCAGCTTCTGGTTTATTATTTAACTAGTAAATTACCATTCTTAAATATTCAAACTATCAATAAAATCTTCAAGATTCTTTGATTATTTGATTATTTAACTATTGGACGTTAAATATTACATTAACACTGCATTATTTACCTAATGAAACGTTAAATATTAAAAGACTAAATTCGACTTCTGATTTATTACTTAATTAGTAAATTACCATTCTTAAATATTCAAACTACCAATAAAATCTTCAAGATTCTTTGATTATTTGATTATTTAACTATTGAACGTTAAATATTACATTAACACTGCATTATTTATCTAATGAAACGTTAAATATTAAAAGACTAAATTCGACTTCTGGTTTATTACTTAATTAGTAAATTACCATTCTTAAATATTCAAACTATCAATAAAATCTTCAAGATTCTTTGATTATTTGATTATTTAACTATTGGACGTTAAATATTACATTAACACTGCATTATTTATCTAATGAAACGTTAAATATTAAAAGACTAAATTCGATTTCTGGTTTATTACTTAATTAGTAAATTACCATTCTTAAATATTCAAACTATCAATAAAATCTTCAAGATTCTTTGATTATTTGATTATTTAACTATTGAACGTTAAATATTACATTAACAATGCATTATTTACCTAATGAAACGTTAAATATTAAAAGACTAAATTCGACTTCTGGTTTATTACTTAATTAGTAAATTACCATTCTTAAATATTCAAACTATCAATAAAATCTTCAAGATTCTTTGATTATTTGATTATTTAACTATTGGACGTTAAATATTACATTAACACTGCATTATTTACCTAATGAAACGTTAAATATTAAAAGACTAAATTCACCTTCTGGTTTATTATTTAACTAGTGAATTACCATTCTTAAATATTCAAACTACCAATAAAATCTTCAAGATTCTTTGATTATTTGATTATTTAACTATTGGACGTTAAATATTACATTAATACTGCATTATTTACCTAATGAAACGTTAAATATTAAAAGACTAAATTCACCTTCTGGTTTATTATTTAACTAGTGAATTACCATTTATCATAGATTCTTAAATATTCAAACTACCAACAAAATTTTCAAGATTCTCGAATTAACTCATAGTAAACGATTTTATCTGGTTGCTAGTTAGAAAAATTCATTAAAGAAACACATTAATCCAACAATAACTCAGCTATCAATCCACTATCAAACTTATAGCGAGCCTTGTCCTAAAAGAATCATTTCAAAACCTCCGTGTTAAAATGACGGAAGGACTAACAATAATGGGAAATTGGTGCGGCAGGGCAAGAAAAAAGAAGTCAAGACAGACAAAGAAGCCGCGGAAGCGGTAAGAAGCCGGGTTACCGGTTAAAGCAACGGGGGCGGCCTTTAGACGTCACTCGGAATTCCAAATATCCGCGAGTTTCTACGATGTAATAACGAATGACACGGACGGAGAACAAACGAAACGAGAAAGTCTGCTTGGTGGTAAGAGCAGCTCAGAGGGTTGAAGAGGGTGTGGGTTGTCGGGTGTACGAGAGGAGCGAGGAGGAGGTTCGAAGTGACGGTGGTTGGGGTTGTTGGAATGGTAGAGAAGACGGGGTGGAGCGGGGCGCTACAAGCGAGTTCCAAAGGGTCTGGCGCTTTCCTGCCGAGAATTAATCATCCCTGGCAGCTCTCAATGTCCCTACCTACTACTTTCTTCGCATTCCCAATTATACGCTTATCTAGCAAATCCGCGTCAAAGCTTAAACATAAACGACCTTCTTCAGAGTTGGAAATTTGAACTCTGTTGGCAAAAGAGAATTTACATGTCAAATTTACGTGTACAGATATTTTCCAGCAAACTTTCTTATCGGTTCATTTTATTTCTTCTAGAAAACTATTTTTTTTTTTTTTTTTTTTATTAAATTTTACCGCACGTAACACGTGAAATAAATTGAAATTTAATATCCTGGAAGATGAAGCGAATTACGTTACGAGTGTCTTGTAATGTACCAACTCTTTGAGGGGAAAGTGATTCGATGAAAGATGATTGTCACAGACAGTTGTTTCTGTAAAGTTCTCGGTCAACATTCGTACACTGTCAATCACTGAAAAAGCTATATTTAAAGCCATATATTACGCTAATAAATTACAATGTTCATCGATCAACGAATCATTAGTATCCATTCACGGAATTAACCTGTCACTCAATTTTAAATCGACAAAAACGGTATGTTTAAGTTGATTTAAAGGCGTGAGTCGCGCGACTCGTTGTACGCAAATGAAACAAAGGCGGCAAACGCAACAGTCCAATTAGCGTACCATTCGTAACACAGGTGGCAACAATAGGCTGCTCGTAAATAACTTTCTAGAAGGAGATCACGATGAAAGAAGAAAGGAAGTAAGGAGTAAACACTTCTACACATGGATACAGCAGCGGGGCAGGAGCGGAGAATTTACGAGATAGCTGGCCTCCCCACTCCCAACCCCCTTACTAGCCCCTTTTCGCTTCTACCTTCTCTCTCTCTCTCTCTCTCTCTCTCTCTGCTGCTGTCCTCAACAGGTGGTCGTTTTGCTCAACTTCTGTATAGTAATTTATAATTTAATTGATTTATGCCCGAGGCCGCGGTTATACAGCGACGGTACTCCGTTTTGGAGAAAAGTACCGTTCAGTAACATCGGTTCGGATAACGGTCCCGCTGCGAATCCGATTTACAACCGCGTTTTACCGCCTCTGGACCCCTCTCGATCTATCAATTCTCTACCTTCCTGTCTTAACCAACACTTTTTCTCCTGTTTATTGCCGTGCTTCTTAATGGGAAACGAAGGCCGTCGTTACTATTGCGCAAGAAGTGTTAATAGTTAGAACGTCTCGTTCGGAGATGTAAGAAAAGAAGAAGCGCGATAAGCACATTTTTCTTTATCTTCTCAGTTTGATGTCGGCTGACTAAAAATACGTATTTTAATATACTGCGGTTA
This sequence comes from Bombus haemorrhoidalis, assembly GCA_014825975.1. NCBI lineage: Eukaryota > Metazoa > Arthropoda > Insecta > Hymenoptera > Apidae > Bombus > Bombus haemorrhoidalis. The sequence goes on from CM026178.1 coordinate 1,484,846, forward strand.
TGAAAAATATTTATTCAATTAAATAATTAATTCAAATAAAATTGTTAGCGATTGTAAACAATACCTTAATATCTCCGATATTTCGATGGTTTCCAATTTTAATATCACATCAAACGATACTATCCATTTAACGTATTAAAAGAATGGAAATATTATCGTCCGTAAAAGTATTTGTATTCTTATGTTGTTATTTTTATTATATCTTCAAGGTTATGATCGAAAAACATTTCCCTGTTTTAGTTGGAGAATTTTGAAATATTTCTGAGATTTCGTAAAGTGTAAAGTTGTGTACGGAATCTTGGCAAGCGGTCCGCAGCGGGTCAAATTGATTTCCGTTTTCCATGGATGGACGTTGAGAGCCTGAAAAGGGTCACTCGTGGCAAATGCAAATGACAACCCTTCCTTTTGTACTGTTATCGCTTTCTATGTATCTCCACGACCTTGTCGCAGATATCGAGCAAAAGTGTTGGACCGTAAATCAGAAATACCGATTTTCCAATGCTTTTCAAAGTTCCTCGCATAATTTACTATTGGCGAAACTAATGACGAAAGAAGGGTAAGGTTTGACTGCATTTTCTAACGAAAATTATTCCCTGTTTCCTTCGATCGTTCGATAAATATTTATTTAAAAGATACAGCAGCACCTGAAAAGAAATTACCATTTTGTAGCAGCAGCAAAGGTACAATTTTATTGCATCTTTTGGCTCACCTTCGATCGTATCGTATTTTTCTATCGATAAAAAGTTCCTTAGATTGGAAGAAAATATGGAATTTGTACGGTAAGTTGTTTTCTTCGTTGAAACTAAAATGAGATTGGAACGTGAAAAATTTGGGGACTACAATAAGATTAGATAAACGAGAGAAGATAAATTGTCGTGTCAACGATGTTCCTATCGTTGTTTTACAAGCAACAGAGAAATGCAGGCTTCCATCGTCGAAAGGAAACTTTATCGACGTAACATCGGCAAATTAGGTGCCCGCAATTCACCGCGGGGTCATTAGGAGATAGAGCGGCGGTCGAATCACGACCGCCTTATCGGAAGACCAGATCGCAGCCAAAGAAAACAAGTCCTTCTTCAATTCAACTTACTTGATGAACTCGGGACCCGTCTGTTGGCTTACGTGCCGCGACGACTTGCTCGACACCTGCAAACTTTTCGCTGCTATTTTACCCTCATCGCGAGCGACTTATAGCCCAATTGGATCGTAGCTCGTTCGTGTTTTCTACTTAATGGTGTACTATTATGAAGAACTAAACGGCTACCAAGAAATAAAGATCAATACACAACACACATTGTTGAATTTATATTGAAATATGTAAGAAATTGGTAATAATAAAAATATGTATTTAGATGGGAAAAATGTTGGGTTGGTAACTAAGTGATTGCGGAGTTTGTCATTAGGTGGTATTGACAGAACCCGTAATCACTTAGTTGCCAACCTATAATATGTAACATAAGTTACGTTTACATATCACAATTTTCTCAAATAATACGAACGATTTTACTTTTTAAGTTAATGTAATTATTACAATGGTGTAAAAAACCTTCTATTGGTGTATAAAGCTGGCTATTTGGCCCTCAGACGACGAAGACTGAATCAATTTTCACTCATACGGATTTCATGTTTATTACTTTCTTTTAGGTTGGCAAATAAGTGATTGCGCATTTTGTCAGTACCATCTAACGACAAACTTCACAATCACTTAGTTGCCAACACAATATATCGACATTGAAAACCCTACAGATGAATAAACTAAGCTCTAATTGAATTAATAAAAATGTAAATATGCGAATGACATAAGTCAGGAAATTAGGAGTTGCTGTAATGTAAGGAATTGGCAATAATAAAAATAAGTATTTACACGGAGAAAGTACATCGATATTGAGCACTCTACAGACGAGTAAACTAAGCTCTAATTGAATTAATAAAAATGTACACATGCGAATGGCAGAAATCAGGAAATTAGGAGTTAAGGTAATAACCAGAAGAATTATAACAATGGTAGAAATTATACTGGAAAATTATTTGGCAAGTTTCTTTTGCAAAAGTTTACACTGAAACAATCATACTCTTATACTACGCAATTTTCGATAGAATTACTATAGCATATTAATCAATGCTTTATTAAAATTATCACAAAAGATACCATAACCACCTTCCTCAATCTCGTCCAAAATTCTGCCCTCAAAACTCATAGAAACACGTTCGCATGGACACAGGTGACCGAAGCCTAACAAAAGCGATCAGCGGACAGAGGATTACAAGGAAAGGGAGGAGTTGCGAAAAGTGGCGACCTTCGAGTTCTTTCTATCCATAGCGGGGTAGATTTGTAAGCTGCGTTAACCCTGGCGAGCAAAACTATTACAATTCCTGGTGCGGCTGAAGCGCGTTCCCTTCCCTTTTCGTCTGCCCATCCTATCGGCACCCGTTCCTCCACGCTCGTAGCCCTCCGTAACCCACGTTTCCCCCTCCCCCCACAGCGTTCTGGCATCGCGCCCGTCAAGGGAGATTTATAGCAACTCGAATTCCTCGACTACTAGTCGGCCGTGGCTGAAGGAACGAACAGCGGACGAAGAGTAGAGCAGAGCAGAGAAGAGAAGGGAAGAGAAGGGAAGAGAAGAGAAGAGAAGAGAAGAGAAGAGAAGAGAAGAGAAGAGAAGAGAAGAGAAGAGAAGAGAAGAGAAGAGAAGAGAAGAGAAGAGAAGAGAAGAGAAGAGAAGAGAAGCAAAGAGTGAAAGGGGGGAGTGAGCCCGCGGTTCTGGAGAACCTGGAGGGCCCTCTGCCTCCGAGGGTGGTTGTAGGTGGCGTTGCCTGACGTTAGGTTGTTGGCCCGTTCGATGGCCTGCCAGAGTGTCGGGGGATGCAGAGGGAGGGCACTCGTCACTGCGACGTGACGGCCGCGGAACTCGACTAGCACTCCATCGCCTAACCTGTCGACGTCGTCCCGAGGATTGCGTTCGTACCGATGATGAGGATGGAACGTTGAAACCTCCGCGGTCTGGTCGATGTTTCTTAACATAACTAAAGCTACTGACCTGGGGAAAGAGTTACCGGTTTGTGGAATGTGAAATAATTTGATATGATGGAACGATAGTGTTTATATCGGAGAATAAGAGAACGCGTTGAAAAGTTTGAAGAAATTATGAGGTTTTCGTAAATGATCTCCATGTTCTTTCTGATTTTTAAATCAGACTCTTATCGTAGATAATTTGTTATTTAAAACACGTATTTTATTTTGAAATCACCAGTTACTCATGTTAAATCACGATTTGCAAACTAGCGTCAAATAAATAAATAAATAAGTGGAAAGATATAATTTAAAAAAAAAGTCCTAAAGAAATTATTATCAAAATAATGAGTTATCCCTCTCTCCTCAGTAAATAGATTAAAGATAAGATAGATAAAGAGAAAAGATAAAATAGATCGATGCACAAAAATTTCGTGCGACATAACCTTATACCGAATCTCCGAATGTAACTTGCAGAACCACAAATTGTGAAATCGAGGAATCGATATTCAATCGATTTAAAGTCCCGAGAACTACGATTCAGAAAAGACACAGGAGCTACCCTTAACCGAGTGAAATCGAGTTGGGGCTTTCGTTTTAAAACAAAAGCGCGAACGGGAATAGTTTTCTCCTCGGGACTGCGGTGGGAATCGGAGGGAATAAAGGGAAGGGCCACGTACGAGACGAAGTAGATATCAATCACGCGGGCCGGTGACGGGCTGAGATTTGGCAGCAGCTTCGGAACGCGTGGAAGAAAGAGGAGGGGGAAGAGCACGGGGGCCGCGAACAACTGCGTCCATTCTATCGTCATTTTTCTAAGAAAGCCTTCCTCTCTTTCCTATATTGATTCACGAGTTATCGAAGTGTCAACGCCGACTGCTATTGTCGTGGTCTGGGTCGGAGCTGTCGCGTCTTTCCGACCAGGCCTGTCATGCCGCTTCTTCTTGTCGTTGTGTTCCAGTCACCGGAATCTTGGCAACGAACCTGAACCTTCTACTTCTACTCGTTGAGAAACTGTGGGAGAACTTGTCTGCGGATTAATCGATTTTCATTTCTTATAACTATGCCTGTGCCACGGTTTTCGTTTCGGGACACAGCGTCGCCTGGCAGCCACTCTTACATTGCGAAATATTACGTGTCTTCTTCTGAAATTCCACGCTCTGCGTTTCAAGACCTTGATCCTTTTAATCTAGGATTCCTTGATTCGTGTTTAACGCTCATGTGAATAAATAAAGTTTCCATTTTAATGCGTAGTAAATATTTTAACTCGTTGGCTTCGAGTATCGTCTCACTCTTGTGAATTAAGCTTATGATTGACTTTTTGAACTATAAACCAAATTTATGGTTTTCAGTTGGTATACGTGGTCAAGTAATGGAATTTTTAATTTTAATCTTAATCCTAGATCTGATCGTAACCATAGCTTATGAAGGCTTCTTACACCATTGCGATAATTACATTAACTTAAAAAATACAATTTCGTATTATTTGAAAAAATCGTGATATGTTAATGTTACGTATTATGGGTTGGCAACTAAGTAATTGTGGATTTTCTCATTAGGTGGTATTGACAAAATCACCAATCACTTAGTTGCCAACCTAAAAGAAAGTAATAAACATGAAATATCCGTATGGATGAAAATTGATTCAGCCTTCGCTGTCTGAGAGTCAAATAGCCATCAAAGAATAGTAAAATATTTTAAACAAGAGACCGAGATGTTTTTAAATTGCAACAAGGATGGTTCTAAGTTTGTTCTGATGGAATTCAAAGGAAAGGGCAGACGTTGCTGTGTTGTGCGGATTCAGTCAGCGTCAGTTTCAATGAGGAAGGAACCATGCCTTTCCTCTGACCAGTGTCAGTTACATGTTCTAGAATACTGGCCCCATGGGAGCACGAAGGTAAGACTTCAGCCAACAAAACTGCTCGGTGTCAGGAAGACTGAAAACGTGATGTGACACGTGCTCGCGCGTTTAGGCCGACGAGCGTTGTTATGAGATTGCGTAATGCTTGGACGTACGACGTACGAGAAGCACGCCGTATGAAATGTTAAAAATGTGGTTGACACAAAAATGATGATAAAACTTTCGTTATGTCTGTTCGTTATGAAAATTGATATCCTACAAATTTAATTATAAGTTATATCATATTAAAAAGTTGCTTAGAGTAACATTTAACATTGAATCCAGTTTTTCTACTATTAAATTTGACTTATCGAAGTTGAAAATTTAATAAGTGAGAAGCATCTTTACGATACGAAAGGCAGCAATTTATTTAATGAGAATAATTATTTAATAAGAAATATTTAATATTCTTAGAGAAATTAAATGATCACTTTAACGTTATAACTCATTGAAAGAAATGCTAAATCATATAAAAGCTGAAACTTAGACGAAGTAAAAATTCTGCCATCTACGAGAAAGCAACGATAACCATTTCGTAAGCACAGTATGTATGTATTTCGTAGCCGATGGTAGATCTATGTTTCTTCGTGATCTACAGTACCAAGCGATAGAAATGTTCAACAATTCAGAGACACGTTATAAGATGGCGCACTGGTCGTCGTACAGCCATCATGAATCAAATTATGTCAAGAGAAAGTGGGGGGCGATGTTGACGAGAGGTGGGCCTTTATGGTTAAGCCTACTACTCGAAGGGTGGAGTCGGCTACGCGTGACCTACGGCCACCTGGGCTCATCACATTGGCGAAGGAATGTTAAAATTCATGTACAAAGTATACTTGTCTGTGATTCAAGTTTACATTAAACCAACTAAACTTTTTAATCTATTCTTATTAATCAAACAAAGCCCTTATTACGCGAAATACGTAGATGTATATAAATGTAAATTGTAAATATGATAGTAATTTAATTTTAATGTCAATATTTACGAAAGAATTTACAAATTTAGATTGTTTCAGTACACATAATATTATATCGTAATATATCATTTATGACATTACAAAACATAGACGAATTTCCAGTTAGTGAAGATCGCAGCGCACGTTTTTAGATGCAACACTATGACGAACCATGAGGAACTGTATTTTAAAACAAAACCCGTCGGTAACAATTGTTACTTTCGTTCAATTAAAAACTATATCATCTATTAATAATAATTTACGGTAAGGGTATACACATATTTATTTAGACCAAACAGAACATCATCGACCAATGTATTTTTTGTAATGAAAATATTCATTATTGTTAATAATATAATATAATCTTCATCACTCAAAAAATCATCATCCGGAAAATCTATAATTATTATATAGTAGTAAACTATTACTACTATAAAAATATTATATTATATACAACACTCTTATGAGGAATATTGTACGTATATGTACGTATAATTTATGTGTATCTATAATAAATTTTGATTCTGTAATATTCAACTTCTGTATCGATAGGTAGGTACCGACCGTCAACATTATCGCATTTCGACTTTATCCATTAACTAGAATAAGAATAGACATGATAATGACTATACGCGTGCAACCATGCCTAAGGCAGGTTCGTCTATGGTTGAATATAATCATAAACAAATCAGTTATCCGGTTCTATTTCTTGTATTCACCGTATAAAATCGCAGAGGGCGTAAGAAACACACAGATATTTTCCAAGTCGGTATTTCAGCTTGAGGCACAAAGTTCCATTTAACGTTACATCTATCCCGTCAATGTTCACAGACCATGCAATATCATCTACCATCGGTAAAGTTGCATGTCTTTTGTTTTTCTACCACTATTTGTCTGCGACATAGCAAAATTTCTGATTTTTTGACGATCGTTAATATAGTTTACAATTATACAATCGTTAAAGAGCTAATTTTTGTATTACCCACACTTGTAAAATAAACAGTATTTCTGTTTAATAACATAATTCCAATTGTCGAAGAATTGTCGAGGTTTTTATTAACCGATAATTTCTTTACTCTGAAATCTATTTGTACTCTGAACACTCTTTAATTTTAGTACTAGAATAGAGAAAAATTAAGGATGAAAGGAACGAAGTGTCATTACCATGCATGATAGATCAATGGAAAAGAGAAATGTTTATCCAAAATTACGTTACACGTTCAGATAAAATGACATAATTCTAAAAGTGGCTTTAAAATGGAAATTTGAAGGCTCGCAGACTGTAGATCAAAACACGGTGAGCAATATCCGCTATCGCAACGGAATATCTCGCAACAGTGATCAATGACTGGAATACTATTCGTGACTATGCAATCTTCGAAGGCTATCCATCAGAAAACGTCGACAAACTCAAGGTCATGGTCACTATCACGAACGAGTTACTGCTATAAGGAATGCGGAATATAAATAGGATCAAGATGCCGCAATCTACTCCATACAATTGTTCGGTATATAAATGACCTCAAAATATAATTTTTATTTTTGCACTTACGGTTTTCTTCGATTTATCATATCTATTATGATTTTATTACAAACACTTCATCTCCATAAATAGAAATAATATTTATTCGCAAATCTTAATTCTATTTATATTTCTGTTTTCTTTCAAATAATTAAATTATAACTGTAACAACCTATAGCCACTCTTGAAGCATAATCGCATAATAAAAGGTCTCGATCCAGACCGGTCAGCGCATCAAGATCACTGCACAAATTTTGTTCATCGACTTTTTTTTTTGTCTACCAAGAGAGAATCTTATCGCTTTCAAGAAGCTCTTGACACGCGTTGATTACGGAACACAAAGAAGGCCACTGAAAGCATCTTCGATAGCATCGTTTAATAGCTAACATAAAGAATACAACCAAGAATCATGGCAAACAATTTCGAACGCCACGTTATCAAAGCAACGAGAATTCCAATTCCGATAATCATATAGAATTGATTAAATGCAATTGATGCAAGTTTAACGTTAGTTTCATAATATTTCATCGCTAGCTTCTCGGTACTACAAATAAATGCACAACGTGTCTACTTACTTTCCAACAGGCTTCATATTTACAGGAAAATTATTCATGTAAATATCATTTGCAATATTTTATTCTTATAAGCGTTAATTACTAACAGTACAAGTACTTAATTACATTCATGTCATAATTCCATAATATTCCGCGACAGAAACATAAAATAATAAAATACATGACAACCTAGTTACATATTTTAACCAGAACACGGTCCAGTTCTATTCGTACGGAGATTTGAGAAAATCGAATTGATTATGAGTCCTCTCCAGAGGGCAGAAGTTCCGCGGCTCAATATTATTTCGGTAGAGACTGTGGCGAAGAGTGGTGGATATAACTGTCACCGAAGACAATTTATGTTAATGACTGTTCCTGGCCCGAGGAGGGACGAGGCCGGATCATGAAACAGTCTGTAAGTCTCCGTGGAGCCGATCGGACACGCCACTGTCTGCTGGTGTAACTATGCCGGACTTCCCCCTCTCAAGTCCTGAAGCAACGCCACCCTGCTTTATACTGTTCGTTTCAACCCCACGATGGCGACGCCCAGCGTCGATCCAGCTGTCTACCACGCAAACTCGCCGAATCCACGTCCCATGGCGCTTGTGCGTGACCTGTGTTCGTCGACAAATGTCGCGTTGTGCTTGCATCGTGTCCAAACGTTTCCTTAAAATGTCATTTTAAATAATCAAATCGGTGATTGGTAGTAATGAAAAATCTGTATTTACCCATTTTGTTGATGTGATTAATATTTCATGGTGTAATTAAGGGAAGAAAAAAAATGACGTGGTGTGACGTTTAGGGTGTCCTCTAGTCTTGTGTGCTGATAAGATACAAAATGGATGTCATTGGATGAACGAAGAAATTGTTCGACGCTGGTAAATTGATTTTTTGGTTTCGCGTTTGAAGTGAATAGTGGTTTTGATGTTGGAATTGTCAATGATGAAGATACGTCGAGGAAACGAATATGACTTGCTGCTTCTGGTTTTTTGTCTGTATGCAGATCTTTTGGTGATGATATGCATGTTCAATTGGTAGAAATAGAAGAGTACGAAGATATCTTAAGAGGTCACAATAATTACGTCGATGTTAATGCATGTGTTTTCAACCCTCAGAGCGCAGACTCGCGGAAAATCCATTGCTACCATTTTACTTCGGACAAGACCAGGCATAGTGGAAATTTTGATGGAACGTCTAGCAAAGTTTTAGTTATGTATTGGAAACTATTATCAAGGACCGATGTTTTTCGTTCCAGTGAGTATACGATCTCTAATTTATATCATCGATGATCATTTAAATCTTAATCCTATTGGACTAGATAGCGGCTGTTTATTTATTCCAAAGAATTACATTTTTTTTATGCTTTCGCTCTTATCAAAATAGAATTTATTTTATAATTTACAGGTTCTAGTAGAATTTATTTAAAGTTATTATAGAAGTATATAATTGTCATATTTTATCGTTACAACCTATTTTTACAAAATTTAACATATCATAAAGTGTACAGTATTTTCTCTACTGACATCCGATTTGTTGTAACACCAAATCAATATCGCATTCATTGCAACTAATATAATTCCATTGTTGTGAATAATCATCTACAGTAACGAGTGTTTAACATTTATCTAATTGAGATACATTCAAATCTAATTATAAATTTGTTTTTATAGTCTAACAATCAATTACCGTTAGCTAAAAAAAAGCTAAGACTTTTATATCCTATCAATTAATTACAATAAAGTATAATTCAGTCGAATCATAAAAAATATCAGCTCCAATGTGAATGTTCTTGTACACTCGATCTATATATTCTTTAGATCAAATATCCAAGTCTTCTGCTATTGCTCATTTAATTTTTTATACAACCTTGTGATTTCACGATTTATTCGACGATAAAGTTCTACCTTGTGACACAAAGAATACCAGATAACCGAGATCATTGTAAATCTTTGCGAAAGATGAATAGTCCGGTGAGTCAAATCTCGTCGTCGTCGGATCGGGGACCGGTTGGTCGTTACGTTTCTATTTGGAACAGGCGAAAAGTCGGCTCAGTGGCGCCGACGGTGGTGGATTTCATGAGCTTCGGCCAACATCTCGGAATCTGGCGGGACGCTGATCGATCTGCTCCTCAACTGCGGCACACTTTGGTTTCGGTTCGTTTCGCAACCAACGAAAAGGTGACCGCGGAATTATACGCCGACCCGATCGATCCACCACCCACCGCGCGATACCTCCTTTTCATTTTCCCCCCGATAATTTCGCGGTTTACAGTGGCCATTCTCTTACAAGTTACTCACTTACTTAGTTCGATGTGTCAATTTTTCAGCTTATTGTTCAATAGATACTAACGATGTCATCTAGTCAGACGTACAATAGGTTAGGTACTTTGAACGCGTTGATAAAACAAAAGAATGTGTTAAGACCACCTATTGACAAAATTCGCAATTACTTAGTTCCCTACCCAATATATCGACTAATGATACATTTTTTTGTTTCTTAATAATATATATATTACGTGATGCATTTCATATGGTATAATGTAAGAATAAACAATTACGAGTATACTACCACGTGTTCGGTTACTTTCAATGCTTATTTGCATATAAATATATAAAACGCGAGAGAAGCCTTGAAGTAAAAAATAACAAGTTATTGTATTTACAGTTACTGCAATTACTACCAATCTGTTCCTCACATTCGACTTCAGGAAGACACAAAGTTACCTTCATTATTGCCAGTATCATAGTCGATCTTCGCTTGACCCGAATACGACCGAACTTGTCCGTGATATTCCTCAAGATAATGTATGAGTTAATCTTTCATGGCGCTGTGAGTCTGCGAACAATGGCTGTCCATGTTTACACAATGTAATAGCAGAGTACTTCAAAATTCGCAAAATATAATAAAACTATCTTCCGATCATAATCTTGGAGGAATGATAAGTATATCGGATTTAAATAGTATTGCCTTGATTGTTTTATTTTTATCTTATATCTTCTCTGTAATGTCCGTAATGATTTCTCTTAGAACGAGTTTCCAGGTAACAAAAACATTCGCAACACCCTACGTGACTGTATTTAATGAGCCGTTTTCGAGTCTGTTCAAGAAAACGACAATATTCGGTAGATGCGTAAGCATGAGGGCAAACCGGCTATAACTCCAATCAAGGACTCACTCGGCTCGGTCCACATTCCACGTCTAGTCCACCGATCCCTAAACTCGTCGGCACGTTCGACGTTATGGTCCATCTTTGTCCTGGCTTTATTATTTCACTTCAGTTTTCGATGATTCTTCTCTGGACCTGATTCTTACAATCTCAATTTATTTGAAGAAGAGTAATAGAAGCTATTAAAAGTTGAAGCTTTTAGTTGAAGCCATTAAAAGTTGCAACTAACTTAGGCTTAACGTAAGTAACCTGAGGATCAGATTATGAAAATGAAATAAAAAGAATCCGAAGGATAGTTGATATTTCAATCGATTCTTCAAGCATCTTTATCTCAATTTCGCTTTGAAATCGGTTTACTGACACTGTGAAATCGATCTATACCGTAGGCGCCGTTCTTCGAATGTGTTATTAGTTAAAACATATCGGCAGGTCCGGTGAATCGGCACCCGAATGAACAAAAAATGGCATGACATGACAAACTGTTGGATGATCGATGTCCTCGGAAATACAAAGCACAGCGATTTTCGCACATTGAAGGAACCATTCACAATCTTTCAACCTGTTTCTCTGTTGAACACGTCATTCCAACACTCTGTAATTCTATTCATAACTACGTGCTTACTAAATTTAAATTTATTGTTTCAAATATTGTATCTTTTCCTATAGAAAAGTTTATTTTCATTTTGAAATTATCGTTACTATCCATTTGTTACTGTTTACAAGATTTTTCAAGGTTATATATTATTCCTAAATCATACTGTTAGTTCACATTATTTCTGTTATTACCAAATGTAGAATTTATCGCTTGATAGAAATATGAAAAGAAAATCGGATATAATTCAAGCAATTTTGAAATTCACATGCAAATAGGATATTGGAATAATCGATCCAATTTTCGGCCAGCAATCATGTTTGAAATACGAGCCAATAACCGTTTCAATATTTTAACATAACTACACGCGAGACCGCCACTGCCAACCGTTTGCTACCACATCTCGTCAGAGTTCTGTTTTTATTCCGATGAAATGGAAATGAGCGTAGGCGCGATGCACATTCAACGAAAGTTAAACCGTGGTCGGTGAATTCATTGAAATGTACAGCTGCTCGTCCTACCGTTAAAACATTTAACGATCCGCTTGCCTCAACGCCAGTCGCGTGACGACTTGTCGATTTCGCGATAAAAGTGTCGATGAAAAATGAATGAAATCGAGATACCAGTTCGACATTTAGATTTATTTTTTATTCAGATACGAAGTCTTATACTTGTGATACTTCTATAAAAATAAATTAAAATAACCAGTGACTTGTGAATATGAAGAATTTTGCACCTAGATAGCGAACTGGTTTTTCGTGTTTTGAAATTTGATAGAACTAGAACGATAGAACTAAATCTAAGAACTTAGTAATATTCTTTTTTTTTCCAAACATGCTCGGTAATTTCACAGTTTCAAAGCATCAGTAAAGTAAAGTATTTCAAGATTTTTACACAAACGAAAAATGTCGAACCTTGATAATAAATTGGACTTTGATAAAAAATTAGTAATTTCTTCTTAAGAACTAGTGTTGCGTCTAATGAAGACGGAACTGAATTTTAATGCAATGTTTTCCCGCAAAGCTTTCCCGCTGTTTCCGTGCAATTTCACGACGAACGGCTGGAGTGAAGAAATTAAAGCATCACTGCAATAAATTAACACGTTTCCGCAAGAAGTGACGTCATGCGCCGCAATTCGACCATGGGACTCGCAACGAGTTCTTGTTAGTCTTTTATAGTTCGCCATATGGGCACAAGTCGATTCCCACCACTGACACCGATACGCGCTGCTACAAACTGCACGTTAATTTACCCGGGATTCGAGTATCCGTCACTTTTTTATACGCGATCCTCGATAAAAAAGTTATCATCGATTCTGCATTGGTCCATTGCGAATCATAAATACGTTCTACCGTCGGAATCGTAAATTTAAAGAAATCGTACGTTATATAGGGCGATATAAAGTTTGAGCAACACTGCTTCATAACTATTTTTTAAATTTCGACTGTTACTTAACAATGAAGCGTGCATTTTTATGGAAATTATTCTAAAATTCTCATAAAATAAAATCTCTCGCAAAATCTCAAACTTGAAATAATCATTTTTCTTAAAATGTTGAATGTTAACGGTGAGGTATATACGCTTTCTACTCAAGTTCCTCCAAAATTTTCTTTCCAACTTTTACCACGATCTAACATTTCGTATTATCGTTTATTTTAAGATTACAAATGTCAATAACGGAATATATTCTTTCAAGAGAATTACTCAGACGTTTGCTTTGCAAGTTCCACAATACGAAGTTTGAAATTAGTACCATAAAGCAACAACGTGTAAATATTTTTTCTCTAATAAATCTTCGCGTTTATTGTTTTCTGTGAATGGTATTTTTAGACGAGCATTGGACACTACGTTAAATAACGAAATTAACGGGTCCCTGAAAATTTTCCGAGAATTCTGCGCCCGGTTTTACGAATGCAGCGTAGTTTTATTGCTGCAATATAACAGGGATGCTCGGTGTATACTATTGTTCAACTTTTTCCTTGTCCTGACTGGAAGCAGGTATCGTGGACCTTAGCAGTTAATAGGCAGGGAATAATGGCGGTCGATTGACCTTCGATTCGTTGGCCAGCGTGCTACACGGTTCCAAATTCTCGAAATTTAACTTTTGCTGACTTTTACTCTTAGAAAGTATTATTTCTCTTCCGTTTTATCTCTTTACCTTTTGTATAGCGATTTTAACAATACATATATTATTAAACTTCAATTTAATTGTTGAGGAAATGGAAGTAGAATTGTTAGTTTCAGTTATAGATCTGAAATCTGGTTATGTTTTCATATTATTAGATATTCAGTACAGATGTTATTATAATATGTACAAGTTGTCTGCTTTGTTCCTGATACATGGATTATTCTACGAGTCGGCCTACTCTCGTTATGTTTAATTATCATGAATAATGTATAGTCTCGGTCAGCTTACCGCTGAAAGATCTACGATCTGGTTGCCGCGTATCCTTTCCAAGATCGTATTAAATATCGTGTAGTATTACTTCTATCGTGTCAAATTAAAGATACGTTTAAGCCAACATAAAAAGATAAACGTGACCCACAATTATATTCCACATAATAATTTCTCATTTATTCCAGCACTCGTATAACACGTGAAACAGATCGTTCAAACAATCCACTGAAAAATAAAAACCAGTTCCAACATTGAAAAACACCATCAACCATGATCATCCACTAACTAACAGGGAAAGATAAACGTAACTTAGAATTACGTTCTATATAATAACGTAATCCTTTGTTTAATCCAGCACATAAATACTGTGATAAGTACGCGGATAATTATGCAAATTCATATTTTTATGAATATAAGCAAAAAAATGGAAGCTAGGTGAAGCCAGCTAGAAACCTTTATTTTAAACATTTCATACATACTTTTAGGTTATGTGCATTTGCATTCCACAAATACATAAAAATCCTACTCATAACATGTAAAGCAGCTTTTCCAAAAGATTCAGCATGAAAATTCAGCAAAAATCAATTCCAACTCAGAGAAACCTCATCAAACACTATTATATCGCAGTTACACAAACTTTCATTTCGCTGTGTCATCAATAGGAAAGTCTCACGATCGATTGTCTATCCAACCATTCAAACATCTTATGGCCCGTACTTTCATTTTCGCAAACCCAATGCAACTTGCCTCTTTCCTCCCCCAAAAAGGGAGAAACTACAGGGATGAGGATAGAAACCGTAGGGAGGGTCCCTTTGAGGAACCATGGGGCCCGCGTTATCGCTGGAAATTCCGACACGGACTGAAAATCGCGTTTCACCAAACGAAAGAGAGAGAGAGAGTGTGTGAGAGAGAGAAGAGAAAGTGAGGGAGAGAGAGAAGAGAGAGAGTGAAAGAGGGAGAGAAAGAGACGGGGGAAACTGGATGGCTTCGTTCATTGTCGTGGAATAAAAGCTGCGGGAGTTCCCCACGAATGCTGAGCCCTCTCGCATGGATTTCATTTCAGGATCGCATAAAATGGTGCTGCTGCCAGTGACGACGCTGCTTGGGGAGCAAGAGGGAACAAGAACAGTGTATGAGAGAGAGAGAGAGAGAGAGAGAGAGAGAGAGAGAGAGGGAGAGATGGTGAGGAAGAGAGAACTATCGAGGGGAGAAGAATGGAGAGGACGAAAGGCTGTGGAACGAGAGAGAGAAAGGGACGGAAACAGAGACAGAGATGTGCCGGCTGGCAAGCAGATGGTTGCGCCGTTTATTGGTTTATTCGTCGGTTCAGCCATCACGTCCCGTCCAGCCATCAGACCAGCCGGTGTTCCTCTTTATATTCCTCACGTTGAGGAGGATCGACTTAACTGCCCGGGCCTTATCTACTCTACTTTGACCGCGACACGATGGTGCATCGATCGTCAGGAAAACACGGCTACGTTGTCGAAGAACATCGTTAGGACTCGAGAAGTTCAGAAGAAGATTAGTTGGATTTATGGTATATAGTGGATCGTGGTGTCTCGTGGTAGAATTGCTCTTTCAATATTTCCTGATAATTGCACGTGCTTTTGTGTATTTTCAGGAGCCATAAAAAGTTGCCGGTGATAAATCGTTCACTATTGTTATATGCTATTTATGCGAATTAATATTTTTGGCGGTTGGCATTGTGTATCTATGATGTGGTGGTTATGTTTTGTAATTTGTATTGTAATGTATATTGTTTATACGATTATGTGTTTTCTAGAACCTTGGCAATGTTTGTTTAGAGATGTAGTCATTGTTTTGACCTTCGTTTGTGACGTACTACTTTTCATTTTACTTGTACTCTTATCGCAAGATAATATTTTCTCGATCATTTCTGAGTGTTGAAACGTTCGTCACGTGAAAGTGAAAGTTTCCGTTTAAAAAACGCGCTGATGAGGTAAAAGTTTGACGGTCGGTTTATTTTTCAGCGACGGCAGGGCGCGGATGTCGATTGTCTGAAGAGGGGCTCGAGCGGTGAAAGGGTTGATTGATGCTGACTTGACTGCTTTTATCGCCACTTATACGGTACTCTATATATCATTTATGTTCTTTGTACAACGTCACAGTTTATTCTAGCTTATACGCCTTCAATTCAATGAATCGCAAATTCAGATATAAGAGAAATTCTAAATGTATTCGAATCATGTTCATTTTAGATACTGAAAGTTGGAACCGTTGGAATCAAAATATTTTCTATCGGTGTTGGATTACATCTGTGCAATCGGCAGGTATGTAGATATAAATGAAAGAAAACGACGATGTAAATTAACTCTACTCTATTTCAGGAGTGACTTCACTCACCATCAAATTACAAAACTTCTTCTAATTTCTGCTACATTCTGCTACAAAAGTCTTCGTATCACAGGTATATAAATAGCATTTTTAAACTTAAATTCCAATCCTGACATAATTTTACAAGTCTCCAAATTATCATTTGTTCCTCTGTCTTTTACTATTACCTCATTATACTAACTCATTATTATTTGAACTACCTAAACTTTAAACTTTCTATTCCAAATCAAATTATTAGACTGTGTTGATAATATTTATGGAAATTTATATTTTCATAAAAATAATTCAAGAAATGGAATCTAAGCAGTGATTTATCTCATTTATGAAATATTATAGTATTATTATACTTTTCATATTTTACATATGTTTATGTATTATTTCCATATACACTTAAAAATCCTAAAATCCTACTAAAAAACTACTAATTATTGACTGATCAACAACAAATGTAATGTAAACCTTCCTGTACTTGTACTTCCTACGTAACACATTTTCTTATTATCTGCTCCCCATTTGCTCGGATAACATGCCGCGAATCGTATTTTCTTGAGTATTGGAGTTAGCGTGTGTATGTCATTCACATGAGTTCCATTATGCGATCGTATGTTAAGTCCAACGAGAAAGCTTTCAACGGCCGTTGCGCAACAGTTCTAATACCGATAATTATGCGAATAAGGCTGAGGGGCGGGGGCAGCGATAATAGCGTCGCCGACATCGGTCCGCATAGCCAGTAATGGCGTGCCAGGGGGTGAATCGATAGAGGGAGATGTCGTGAAACTCGACAACGCTCCACCTATCGAATGCTGAGCTTTTCCTGTAAGCGTACGCCCTCTACGCTTTTTGGAAAATTCGACGATTCTCATTAGATTCTATTCGATTTGTTCAATATCCTTTTAATTATTTATTATCATTATCTTTTTTAAATAGTTCGAAGTTTTGGTAGTATTCAATACAAGTTTTCTAAAATTTAATAGACCTATATATCTGGGGAGGATGGTTGGTCGTGTGATAGTTTAATGACCAGATTACTCGATGTTGAAACCGTCAAATATATTTTAAAATAATCATAAATACAGAGTCAACCGTAGATTGCTCGCTACGGGCCGTTAAAATAACGTTCGCAAAGACGCTCGGTAAAAACAGATTCGCTAAAGACTAGTCATGTTTGTTTATTTGTACTTTTCAAAGGGATACCGATAAATTCCACTCGCCTTTGTTACACGTTTGCGCTTGAAGGTGACATTGTTTTGTCCTGAGTTGGTTTATTATTACACTATGTATATCCTAATGATATTGATACTCTGAGGTAAAACAACAGTGTGGCTCGAATTGTCCTCTAAGTTCATGTGCCGTTACATATCTATATCTTTTTTGGTTAGACTCAAGAAGTGCTGAATATTATTAAAATCCTATGAAGGAATAGTGTTGATTTTATGGATTGTGGAATTGAAATATGGTTTATTTAGTTTTAGCTAAAAAATTATTCGCAATATTTTTTAGATTGTTATGTATATCATGTAAAGGAGTATTAAATATTCTGGAAATCTTTTGGAGAAGTTATTATTTGGAATAATTTTACAGATTATGTAATCCTAATATAGGTTGCTCAATTTGAAAAATTCTGAATGTTTCTTTGGGTAATCAAAAGCTTAGACAGAAGTGATCGAGCTTCTTTAGGTTTATATTCGTAACTCGTGTTGACTTATTGATCCCCATGGAGAGATTATAACCTTCCCATGGGAACAAATCAACGTCTGCTGAGAAATATGTATGCACCGAAGGAATCGTTTCGGATGTCATCGTCAAAGTCGGCTTCCGAGGGATTAAAGTTTCTGACAAATTTCGGACAGCTTGTTAAAATATAATCTCTCACTCGAACGGCTCGATTTCTTTCCCCTTGAGTAACGTATATTAGCAATCGAAAACTGGCATAATGTTCGGAAGTCTTCGAAGATTGAGGAGCTTCTTCTTTGTAATTGGAAGTTTTGAAAATCTTAAACACACAAATAAAACGTCTACTTTAACGCCAGGTTTTTGACTCGACCCGTCTTAATTCCAGTTAATCTCAGTTCGTAAAGGGAAGACTAGGTTTTGACAGGATTAACCCTTGAAGAATCTCGCAAACCTATCGGTTTCAATTTTCCAGGCGAAATAATTTTGTTAGATTAAATATTTTGGCAACCTACGAAACACATCTAATCCTACAAATTATTTGTTATATACATACATATATTTTTGCATCTTTAAATCTGTCAAAAACGCAGTTTACTCATAACATTAACATTTTCAATCTCTTAAATATTTCTTAAATTATATATTAAATACACCTTCAAAGTGTTTTCTTGATACGCATATATTTGCAATGCAGTGTACTTTGGTGAATTTGCTGTCCTAAAACGCTTCCCGAACTCAATCTTCTTATACCCCTGTCTCTTCTTCCTTTCATTATCAACATTCTAATAACAAAATCCATTTAAAAGATCAATCCACATTTCGTTGCTATCCGCATAACGAAGTTGGACAAAGAGACAACGAATCTAACGAGGTTCCCGTGATGATTTTCAGGTAAACACAACAGCGATGACCAAGTAACCTGGAAACGCAAGGTACATCGACACGCGTGCTCAAATAAAAGGAGCTGTACCGCTAAGGAATGGGAGGAGAAAGAGGACGAAGGAGAACACGGCCTTGCCTGCATTCAGCTGTGTCATCCGCGAGCCGTTAACGCTCAGGTGCTTTCGAACTCAGGGACGAGCATCAATCACTATCGGTAGTGCAGGTGTAATATGATTATTGTCGCTAAGATAACCTGCTATGATATACGTCCGAGAAGTGTGCCAAGTGACATAACAGGATTTATCTTTAACAGCGTATCGAAGCCTTCGAGTAGAGAACGAATTACCGGCGCCGCCATTGCGTTTCTGGCTTCGATGATTCGTGACTTACTTTGAATACATCGACTCGATCTATGTTTAGGAAGTTTCTTCGTGGAAATAATATTACTCTTTGTTAAGTAACTGTTGAGCGTTGTTTGACGAACTTAGAGTTTGCGGCACATTCATGGGTTGGAGTTTTAGTTTAGGTTAATTTAAAAGAAAGTATGATGAATTTTTAGGTGAGACGTAGAATTTTTGAAGGTAGAATTGTAGACATTTGCTTGGACAGATGTTTGCAGGTATCGATTAGAAAACGAAATCTTTTTAAAATGCTAAAGTTAGCTTGCCGTTAGAAATTTTTTTATTAATATCCTTTAGTTTCTTTCTTTTTGCTTCTTTGATTAATAATTTTGCTGAAAATTGCAATCAAACCTTCCTTTGTGAGAATATTCGTTTGACGACGCGTTTAGAAATAGATGCTTCCCTGTTCGTTGTAACGGTGACTTGACATAACAGGTCTATTTTCGAGTGACTTCGCGCTTCAACAACTCTCGATCCTGGCTAGTGAGAGCGCTAATTTTTAACTGCTTATCGAATCCTCTCAGAGGCATCTCGCTTCTTGGAACAGGAACAGAATAATTCGTATCGAAACGCATGTATTAAATAAAGACTGCTTGTAGACACTATGCTTTTAAGTTTGTTAAATTCAATGATAAATTTCAGTATACTGATCTCAAAATATTTTCAGGTGAATGAGTTCAACTGCAATAGACAGTTGAACACCTTCGATCACATACTGGGCCAACGAAGAAGTTAAAAGCGGCACGTGCGTCACTAAAAATCGTAAAGAAGCTTATAAGGAAAGAGAACATGTGTCGTAAGATTTATGTGCCGATATGAGAAGGCCCAGTTAATGCTCTACATCTACCCTGTAGATCCGAATTTGTTTGATAAGAGGCGACAAATTCGGTTCTAGAGAGGTTTGTGTGGTGCATACAGAGCTACAGCGGTCTCGAAACAACGGTCACACTTTTTGCGTGTACGTCTCAGTGGAATTATCCAATTATTGTATATCGAGGTCGAAAAATTATGTCGAGGACATTTCAATTTCACTTACTTAAAAACGCATGAAATTGATTGTTTTAGATAGATCTTTGGAGTACTTTTAATCATCATCTCTTATAATTTTTCGACCGTTTGTTGATTTAATGTATTTTTTATTACACAATTTATGAGTTAATACGAAATTCTTGAAACAGAAAAAGGTTCAAAATATCGGTTATAAGAGATTGATTAACGAAACTGAAAATCACTCAAGTGTGTACAAGAACGTATCGCAACTAGAATGTCGAGATAACTAGTTAAATAGATCAAACTGGATTAGAACCAATAACTATTTTAAGAATCTTAAAACTAATCTTCAATGTAAACAACAGTGTAAACAGCACTCTAAAAATACGATAAAAATTAATTTATTGTGGCAAATTTTCAACAGTTCACATTGCGTAATACAAACGTCTCCAATCAACTTACACGCGTTGTAACACGATTTCTCTAGCATATTTCGTTCCTTTGATCGAAGAATTTTATCATTAAAATCACAGTTACGCGGAATACTTCGAATTCCAAGCGTTTCCTCTCGTTGAACAATCTCCGTTCGGAAGATCGCGAGGGGCAAGAACGCAGTTGCCATAAGCGAGAACGTCTTCATTAATCCCGGTACGCAATTACTCGCAAATAACGCTGGTAGTCTAACAAGACTTACATCATGTTCGTTGCTCGCGATCGTTTTTCAACCACGCGTTCTTCAACTATGCGAACTGATTCTACCAACTAAAAAAAAATCTGTTAGAGGCGATCAAGAATTAATGACCGTTATTAATAGCAACTCGTCGCGATTCCACGACTACACACAATACACTGAGAGAGAAAGGCTAGTCGACGATGAACCGCGCTCTACAATTGGCGACCCGACTTGACGCCACGATGCATACATTGCATTATAGCGTCCACATTCTTGTACCAATGTCGTACAAGCGGGTTCAAAGCTTCATTACATATTGTGGGAGACGATTATTTTTAGTATGAATGAAATATTGTCATATGTTTCGATGCATTTAGAAAGTTTGCTATTTTTATAGTTTGTTAGTCTGTTAAACGCTTCTTATTTTCTACAATTAATTCGGTAATTATATAATGTTGCTGAAGAATGCTGAAGATCTAGAGAAATCGATTGGGAATTAATTAAAATTAGTCTGGGAATATGCGTTTTGTAATAGGAGAATAATAACGGTGAATTGAATCTACTCTTCATACATTAATTGTCCGTACAATAAAGATTCTTAAATTAGTATTCTTAAATTAAAGTTGAAATATGTACTTTCTTGAGAATTCAGATGCATTACAGCTTTTAGATAGAAAAAGAATACTGAATATAGAAAGACATATTTTCAAAGAATCTGTAATAATGTTAAGTAAGCGATTCTATAAATGTTCATCCATTACAAACATAGTCCATACAACTATGCAATTTATTTGATATTTTCAAATGTCTAAAGAATCCTCGTTGTCCAGATTCAATCCGACAAAAAAGTCGAATTTAAGCCGATTGCGTTTTCCAGAAGAGCGACAAAGAAAATGATTCGTTCACGGCGTAAGAGTCGGCCCGTCGTTTCATCTTTTTCAATTCGAGATCCTATCCTTTTATTCACGGTCGACCATAAGAGAAGCCGTAGCGTTCGCGCGCGCGTTTTCTTACATCCTTCGGTAACGGCCGCGACGCGTCCATTAATCTTTGATCGTGCTCACATTAAAATGACATGCCGGTCGTTACGCAACCGTTCGTAAGTGCTAATGAAGTGCATACACGGCCGTAATTACCGGTCGAGTAGCCTGCCCACTATCCATAGGCGCGCGAGCTCGTAAGAACCGAGCGAAGGAAAAGGGGGAAAAAATCGGAAGATTTCGTAACGATTCAGATGGAAAAAGAATGTTTCATGGCGGCAAACGCGCTGCACATTTTTCTAAATGACCAGTGATTTCCTTTGTGTGAAATTGTACTTGGAATGCGATGGAATGGAAACTTGTTAGAGAGTAGATATTATTGAGCAACTCGACTCGTTTTTATTTCTAATGTTAGTCAATGTTTATGATATCATCGATAACGTGTAAACGAGCTGAACCGCGGAATTGTAAAATTAGATCGAATGTAATACATTATGTAGCGGAACATTGATGAAGATCAAGTTGGAAACTCAATAATTCTTTTATATTTCTAATTAATAATTCCATTTGTATAATAATATTTCTGATTGACCTTGTTTCAATCGAGAGCGATATAATGATGATCGAAGTTTCTTACACTCTTGCTACTTGTGATTAAAATAGTATTTTTATAAATAGGCTGTGTATTTAGCGAAATTCAAAAATTATGAAAATATATAAATTATTTAAAGTAAGGAATTAAAGTAAGATTTATAAATGTGGAGAAATCCCTATGTAGATTCTATTTTTCAGTTGTGTTCATAAAAATCCACAGCCCACTTATAAAATTCGCAATTCGATAACTATTAAGATTTTAGCCAGTTAAATGACTCTGAGTATCAGGTAATCATATCTCAATCAAGAAAGGTGAAAATCAAAGTTATTTATGCTTTTACTTAAACCTATAGAAAAATTAATTTATTCTTATAAAATAATAATTTATGATGATTAATTTACATACTTAACGTTACGCTGACGGGATGCGACTATATTTTAAATAAATCTTGTTTAAACCGTTTGCATTGTAAAAAAATTATCAAGGTAAGCAATCGATAAAATGTATTAATGTATTTACGATATGTGAGTATCTAATCGCGGTATGTAATCCTGACACATTACAGATTGCCTGGACGATAGGAAGAAAAAAGGGGTGACAGCGCGCGTTGCAATTAAGAAAATGGAAAATCTGCAATTCACAGCGAATTGCTAGCCGTGGAAAAACTCGAGCACGACTAATAGAAAACCTGCTCAAAGGTCGATGAAGCATGTTTCAATGCACTGGTCGTTATGATTAACGAGGAAATGTTTATAATGGCGGTTAACTTCCTGTAATTTATTTATTCCTTAACGTCATTTTCGAGGAATTATATAATTTTTTCTTATTCCTTGGATCTTAATCTGGTCTATATTACTTTTCAAATTTTATTATTCTTTACTCTTCTCTTTTATTAATCTTCGCCAATTCAGATTTAAATCATCGCCAAAGAAATTCAAATTTCCTGAATAATAACTCGGAACGTATGTAGCGTCGACCTACATAATTACATAATATTATTCACAAAATATTCCTATCAAGAATCTTACGAATTTCATGTTTTGGAAAACATCTAGCAGCTGCACTTACCTAAGCCGAAAATGGCAACACGCGATGCACACGGCTCGTTAACAGCGGCACGCGCATCAATTTCAACCATAATTTCCTTCATCAGGGAATGCACATAGGTGGAGAGGATCATTAGTTAATACGCAAACATTATCAAAGTGTCCTTAGCCGGCAGAAGATCTCTCTCGTCTCACAAGAGCGTGCTAGCGCCTCTCTCAACGGTCCGACATAAATTTCTTCATTAGAATCAGCAGCTCGACTTCGAGGTCATTAACTCACCTGTAAACATTGTTCCCCATCAAAACGTCGTCAGTTATATGAAATTGCAAAAAAATGGTCGCGAGCCAACGGTGTCGGATAAACGGTAAAAACCGCGTTACTGCTAACCGGACGTTCATCAACTCAATGCGCGCGTTTCTCCATTAGACTCGATTTACAAGAACGTTCCGGCATTCGCGCGCTTCTCATTCGGTAGGTTTATTATTCGAGCGCTTTTTCGAGCGGCACCTGCGCTCGAGATTCAACTGCGCTTCCAAGCGATATATCACAGAATAAGTGTTTGGGAACAGCGTGACCTGATTCACATTCGATCGTCTGTTGCAATTACGTCATCAGTGGAAATTAAGTTTAATGCATGGTAACATGGTACAAGGTGTTTTATGGTAGGTGAATCTTATCTTAAGGACATGATTTTAGATTGAGGTTATGAAGGCAAAGTTATAGAAGCTAAGTTATTTGATTGTGTATTGTGCATTAATAACGATTGTAAATTGAAAGTAGATTTTTTATATTCGATAGAAAAAACTTACGTTGATATTTTATGGGATGTCCTGTATGATTGATCCAATTATAGAGCAACGCGATTCGATTTTAAGCAAGAGATATTCTGAAGGAGGAATAACTACGAAAATGACTGGCATTCGAAGTAGCATTATTTATATTAATTACGAATGAACGTGGTAAATTGAATAACGTTGCACTTGTAATTCCGTTTGATATCTCCGAGTGAAAGAAGCGTGAAGTTATTGCATCGTAGTTATGTACGTAGCTTTAGTCGACCAAAATGGAGAAGAAATGAAATTGAAATCGCGCTGTAATTGGTATTACAGCTCTGAAATACAATCGTACCATGACCAATTAAATGCAGCCTTGGAATTCTGAAGAGTCCCGAATAAAATTCAGTCAGCTCAGTCTCTTGAATAGCAATGACAGAGACTAACTGTGAGTAAAATAATCAAGCGAACATTTACCTATAAACATTCACAAAATCATTGTATATGTATATGTAAATTACCTTTATATATGTTTAAGCCAATACTTCCATAGAACAAAGTCTTATTGGCGTATAAAAAGAATAAAATCCACCACTATTCCAAGAATACTTCTTCCACTCGTTGGAAAGCAATTTTTCATAACCACAATCACACTAAAGTGATAGCACGACGAAACCATCGCTGAAAAACTCAAAACTCTCATCGATCCACTCACAAAAAAGAAATTGCAGCGTTCCTCGTGGAATTTTTGTTGGAATGGGTGCACTCGCGACATCCGGCGGATGGGTCGCGCCGGAAGAGAGCAGGTTTTGATCAGTTTGGTCGAATGAAGACAAACGGTTCGCGATGGGCGCGTTCACCTACGATTCCAAAGATCTTGGCGGAGTCTCGAGTCTAAATCCACATCCGAGTACGCGAGAAAACATAACAAGATTGATGATATGCCTGACACGCGGGAGAGGGTGCTGGTTGGCTGGTTGGCGAGTCTGGCGTCGAGAGCAGCCGGAGGAAACACCAACCGCAGGAATAGCTTTGCTACTTTTCATTCTGTCGCGTCCTTTGCTTCGGCCGAGTTCCATGCTTGTCAATCATTTGCCGAGAACCTAGCGACACCTTGCGCGTTCGCCGCTACGAGGTTGATATTTCTTCCATGAAACGTTGCTGCTGGATATTACGTGATGCTATTGTTCGCGTTACCTCGATATCAGGGTGTTTCTTCTCTTTTTGCTGCTTCTGGGAATATGTGAAAGACCGTTGATGTCATTCTGGAAATATCGAGGCGAGATTGATCTTTTAGAGCTATCTTTGGACGATGCTCCAAAATAATTAGTTGCGCTTATTGTCTTGAAATTGTCAAGAAGTATTACGTTTTTATAACGTAGAAGATCGCAGGACAGAAGTATGACAAGCAATTTTAAAATTTAATAATCGATTCTATGTATTACCACAATTGTCCTTTTAATTGATTGTGGAATTACATACAGTATTTTTGCACCCTATTGAACATTCCAAAAATGTTTTTTTGGTAGATTGTTTACTTAACTTTTATTATTAACGTTATGGTAGATTTCATAGATATATCACTTACTTTCAGGAAATTTATAGTTGCGAAAGTAATAAATTGTTTGAAATGAAGCAATTAACGAAAATGGATTTGTCATTTTGGCGTTTTATTTCAACGTTGTTGAAAAGTTCTAATCAATAACTGAAATTGCTGCTTTTTGAACTGCGACTGGAAAGAATGTCAAAGGTAATATAGTTTCACAAATTATGCCCCATCAACGTGTGTAATAATTGCCGCTTTCTTCACAGAAGGGTTAGAAAAGAGAAGATTAAAAGAGAGACCGAAAAAAAGGTACGATGGAAACGATATCGAGTCCAGACTTTTTGCAACGGTCTAATTATGATTTATATCTGTTCGTTTTCTTGTTATAATGCGTACGTATCTGATTAGTTTTCGTAAATTACGTCGTTCCACATTTTCTTCGTGGAAATGATTGATGAATTCTAGCCGATTAACATTCCAGCTTGACACCAGTTACTCATTAGCTGGCAAGATTGTACCGCGCTGCATTAAAAATACTGCGGTTCAACCGTTTTATTAGTTGCAAATCGTCCGCGTTTAGTCCATTCATACATTCTCTTCCTATTAAGTAATTCTCGAAAGGACGTTTCGTTGTTTACCATCGCGAAGTTGATGAAACAGCGTTGTCCACGTCGCGCGTAGCTTTAATAAGAAAAAAAGTCTTGTAATTTTTTTTATAATGGCTCTTTGTAGAATCTATTTCTCAAAACCGATTGGTTTCGGTAATTTATTGCTTTTAATGACAACGGGAAGGAGTTTAATTGAATATCCAGTGGATTAAGTTGATCGCAATAAATCTTAAGGCTAATGTTGCAGTCACCTTTTGTTTGTTCGTAGCAAATCATTGATCACTGTCAGCACTACAATCTTTCTATACACTATTGTATTTAGATTGTTTATCTTGACAAAAAGCTCAATCTTTTGAATGCTACACTAAATACCCTTAACCATGATCACGTACAACACTAAACGAAGTGAAGTGAAAATAAAATAAAACATTACTTTCGTCTTTCCTGAATTTAGAATTTAGTGTCAGAATTTCTTCAATTGTCAACTTCATTTTATTAATGTTTCTTATTAATTTACTATTCCAACCGTCCAGGCAGAAGAAAATGCTAAATATGGACAATGTTATCAGGAATCACAAAATAAATATCTACAAGTTCCATCTACTTTTCCAATCTTTCTTCTACGAAGATACTACTCATACTTATATCTGGTAATATTTCTATGAGTTTTAAAAGGCACAGGAAACAAGTTAGAAGAAGAATAGTACAAAGAAAAAATTGCAAGAAATGCCAACTGCAACTGTAGATCGATCTTTAATAACAAAATGTATAGAAACAATCGACTGCCATAAAATCGTGAAGACTGCTGGCGCTTCGATAATAAAATCGTCACTTCCATCACTATGTAAACGTTCAAGAAATCGTTTCGCGGTGCAGTACGAAATCGCTTAGGCGTCGTCACGTCGAGTGGTTAACGGAGCAAACGAACGGGGTTAACTGAACAGAGAGTTGGCGCAAACAGCGCAACCCTCGTCGGATTCGTCGCTGGTGACTGATGGCACGTCCTCGATCACGATGGATCCTCCGACAGCTGGAAACGTCGCCACACGCCGGCAGAAAGAAGCACTGAAGAGGGAGGAGTTATGCAGAGGCACGTTCGATACAAATCATGCTAATTCCGCATCAGTTGTCACTCTGATCAGAACTTGTCTGCCTGGAACGTCTAACTTATGGCTCAGGATGTTGGTATCTTTTGTGATTCACCGCTTTAGATTTCCTTTTTTTTGTTGAACTCTTTATTCGTTAAAAAAGTGAAGGTTTTCGCTTACGTAGATTAATTGACTGTAGTAGTATGTGGATGTTGAAGATGAAGCTATTTTTGATGAGGATTTCGTATAAAGAAGTAATCTAATTTTTGTTATACGTATTTACAGATGGCCAAAAGGTGATCTTAGTTGTGTTTTCAACAGAGTAACAGACTTTAGTGCAGATTCAAGTTTACATAAAGCTTTTGCGAGACAAGTACTTTATAGATATAATTAGAGTTCATGTAATAGAAGTTCGCTGATTCTTCCCACTACACGTCGCTCTTCGTTTCATACACACAAGTAAGATAAATGAAGTCAATCAACAATAGTGGGTATAATTGAGCGCTAACTAAAATTTCATTCAAACAAATAGAGTTCATAGAAACAGAGGTTTACTATATTCTACTATTCTACTATTCGATTCTTCGATTCTCAATCGTAAAATCTTCTATACTATCTTATATCGTTGCAGAACAACCTAAAGATTGTACAATCTCGCACCCAATATAGTTATGTAAATCAAGCTTCCATCATGAAATGGATCTCGAAGGGGCGCACGATCTGTTCGGCGCTTCCAATCTCTTCCCTCGTCGCGGAGACATCGCTTAATAAATATAAAGCAGCACGTTGCCCGGAGGTGGTCCACTATCCTGTCGCATCTTACAACTGGTCCCTCGCCAGTCTTTCTCTTAATTATTCCCCGTAATTCTTAATTATTATGCACGAAGCCGTGTATGAGAGTCGAGCAAGACTGGTCTTCTAAACCATCAGGTCTTCAAGACTATCAGTTCGGACCGGATGTACTGATATCTCGTATTTTCAGGTGGACAGATAGTCATCAATTTAAAGTTCGGATCAAGACTATATAATGAACGTAAGGTCTGGCAGAGACGTGGAACTGTGGTGGCGCACGTTCGGCGGCCTCCACAAGCATCGCTGGAAGAAACGAAAGAAGGAAGGTAGTGGCCGTGGGCCCTTTGATGCGTTTGGCCTTCGGAACTCTGCGTGGATCTACGTGGATCGGACGTGGACAGAAAGAGGTCGGCATAGATCTGATGCGATGAGCGCCGCTGCACTATAATATTAATGATGACTGGCTTGCCCCCTTAGAGGAGCCTATCTATTTCGTTCTGTCCCGGACTGTCTTGTTCTACTGGGATGCAATTTCTCGATAATTCTTCGAGTCCTCCTGCGGCCAGCTCGCCGATTCGCCGGCTCGTGCTCGTTAATATTAATAAGCTGCTTAATATTAATATTGATAAGTCTGTTAATAGCGATGGGTATCGGTGACGTGGATACCGTAAGGTTAATAGTAGTCTGCCATTTTTTCACGCATCTGATCGAGGTAGTTTATTCAGTATGATTTCGTGTTACTTTACTCGACTACTGGGACTGGTTTCTGGAATCTATTTAATCAGAGTGAGGTGGAGTGTATCGAATTGCGAATACAGAGTAAATAGATTCGTGTGAAGTTTGAGATTTGTAAAATTCTTCACTGGAATTTAGAGGATATTTCATAGGAGAAATATGTTGCAGTGGAAGTTTGCAATGAAACGTTGCAGATTGGTGGAACGTCGTTGGTAGATATGTTTGCCAACGAATCTTTTCGGTCTGTTCGTTTGTACATTACTCACCTTGCTTGTTGGATTTGTTTTTGCAGCAACGGAATATTTGCTGAAACTCTGTAAGAATAATGTCATCGAGTGTTTCACGATCGTGCACAACGATTAATGATTGTCCAGAGAGAACCACTTAGGAAATTCGCTAGATTCCTGACGAGTGCATAAATATTTAATGCGTTTGCTACATGCTGCCGCGCATCTCATGAAATTCCGCTGATTTATGAACAATTATTTGTCTTGCGTCGTTGATCGCAGTCTCAATTACGATCTTCTTCTTCTTCGTTTCTGTCTTCGTGAAATAAATTGTGCAACATTAAAGTAATCTTCAAAATCTTCATGAAAGAAAAGCTTGGAAAAAATTCATTTCATGCCAAATAAGCAGTTTGAAATATGAGAACGAAGAAATCGAGAAAAAGTAAACGCTGGAAACGAGCGAATAAACGTAAACACGTGAAGTTCTAGGAAGAGAACAATCCTCAGCAGTTAGTTTCATTCTCTTCCTTTGTAAAATCCATCAACTCGAGGTCAGAAAAATCTTCGGAAATATAATTAATTGTGGGTTCTAAGCGAGCCGAAAAAAGGAGAAAAAATGGAATAGCCAAGATGGTTCCAACGTCTTACGTGACCATTTCTAGCCAGCTGAACCAGGAGGACGCCCAGCCCACTGGCTTAGAAGCGTACCGTTGGTAAGCCATGGTGGAAGATAATTAGCGATCCTTCGAACGGAGGATTTCGTGTAAAATGGCGTCGAACACGGCCCAATGCCGATTTACCTGAAATCTTCTTCAAAAGTTACAAAAAACTTAAATTACATCTCGCTAATCGCCTCATCGAATTTACTTAATCTAGAAAACTTTGAATAGAACATTGTCCGATTTCTTTTAATTAGATATATGTAAACGACTAAGCAGCTTCGACTTTCTTGATAACGTGTAGCATTTGCACTCGCTGCACAACTTTTTCTTCAATTTTCCTAGCAAACTAGTTCGCATGCATTAAAAATTTGCTTTAGAAAACTTTTGATAGAACTTTGTCTGATTTCTTTTAAGTAAAGCAAATTTTAAATACATACGAACCAGTTTGCTAGGAAGATTGAAGAAAAAGTTGTGCAGGAAATGCAAATGCAACGCGTGACGAAGGAAGTCGAAGCTGGTTAGTCGTTTATATATCGTTTCAGGATTTTGCAAGACAGGAGAGAGATAGAAATGGCCGTGGGCTGCGAGGCAGCCAGCAAAGCGTATCCAGCGGGAAAAAATGGCCG
The DNA here is from genome assembly GCA_014825975.1 of Bombus haemorrhoidalis. NCBI lineage: Eukaryota > Metazoa > Arthropoda > Insecta > Hymenoptera > Apidae > Bombus > Bombus haemorrhoidalis. Next base: position 1,515,598 of record CM026178.1, read on the forward strand.
TGGCCCTGACCACCTGCTGCCACTTTGATACCGCCGCTAGAATCTCATTTAGCCGTGTAATTCCGACGTTCATTGACGATGGATCGTCTCTCCTCTGCGGCATTGTAGGTGTACTGAAACACTTCATACCTTCTAATATATGATCGATCAAGAAGACCGAGCGGAACATCGTGCGCGTACAGCGTTACCAGAATCCATTGCGCGTGAACCAGTCGTGTTTCGCCCGGGAAAAAAATGGTTTCGCTCGATTTCCAACAGCCTCATCGTTCGAGAGGACCGACAGTCACTCGCATCTCGAACTGTGCCGTAAACTGAACTTCATAGTGGTAATAAATTTGATCCAAGTATTCTTGGTGCCTTCCTACTGCATGCGTCTGCATGTGTCTGGAATATCTGGAGGAAATATCGGTGTAAGTTTTATGACAAGTTTCTCAATGAAATTGCCATGTAGATTTGTCAATGAAAATTAAAAAAAGGATCGATACAGTTAAAGCGTTATATTATTGTAAGATTGTAACGAATAATTAAAAGACAAGGCAATAGAATCGGTAAAGGACAAACATAGTTTCGTGGCTGTAAGTCTGCGGACATGGCACCCGATTTCCGGCAATGAATAGCCGCTGATTGTTTGCGCCGCGTCACGGTTTTACAGTCGCGTTTAATTCAATTTGTGAGTGACTTACGATGTCTGTCATTAGTCATCGTGAGGCGTGTGCGCGCCCGCGCGCCTCGTAGCTCCTTCGTATACACCGTGGAAGAAGAAGAAGAAGAAGAAGAAGAAGAAGAGGAAGGGGAAGAGGCTGGAGAGTGAGTACAAGGTTTACACGGATCTCGTCCGTTCGCGGCGATTATCGGTCAAGAATGAGCCTCATCAGGTGAATCGGCTCGAAATGGTACCGACGTAACGCGATTAATACCCTGCCATTTCGTCCTGACGATCCTTCAGCGAGACACCAAATGTTGAAAGCGTGGAAGATGCTCGAAGGTATTTCGAAGACCATGAAAACTATCTATGTACGAAATTTCAAATTTTTCGAAAATTTACAGATACCAAATCCCTTGGAAGAATATTAGAAAATGGAAGAATAGAACGAAACGAGGAACTTGTGGACTCGATGGATTTTTTCATGCGTCCCAATCTACACATATTCGTGCTGCCTTCTCTCGACGCGTCGGCTCCGTTTATCCTCCACTTCTTCTTCAATTCGACGCTGCGAAAGGGCTCCGTGCCGCCAATTGATTCGCGACACAATGTCGGATAACATTCGAGAATGCCGCTCATCAGGTGAATCGGCCGCAAATGGTAGCCAGCTAATAAGTGTTTATTATTCGACCGGTGTTCGTGCACGTGGTCGAGAGTGTACGTAAATACGGAAGAACGAGCCGCGGCCACAAAGAGGAGAGAGAAAGTTACTGTTACACACGCCGAGCTCGCCGTCCACGTTCAGCCGTCCGACGATGACCGAGCAAATTCGTCCTGAAGGTTCTACCCTCGAGCGGACGCCAGGTCGCGCGGTGAAGCACGGAACAGCCGCACCGGTGACGCTCCGTTGCCCGTTTTACCGAGTACGCCGTCCACTTCGACGATCCAATTTTCCTGCCAGCTGCGACTATACGCGTTCTGAAATCAGTATTCCGTGGTTAGGCGATTGCAGTCGACGTTTACAAAGGAAGTATCTCAGAGGAGACTGAAATAGTTGAATCGGCTGAAATTTGAGATTTCTAATATAGTTGAATTCTGTTTGTGTATGGGGAGACAAACATTTTGTGCGATAGAAATTATTCTCTCCATTGCTTGCGATTGCTCATTTACATAATAGGCATTCATGTTTAAGTCATTGGATTTAATTAAGAGAATTCATTTAATTGGAACTCCAAGTAAAACTTTGTTAATTGAGGTTTTGTTAATTTCATTTGTTTTGTAATGAACAGTAATAGAGTAAAATCTGATTTATTCGAATAATAAGGAAAGTTGTAGGAAGAATTTTTTAATTGAAGTTAATGAAAATCCACTTGATACAGAACTTTATATATATTCTCAAAATAGAAAATGAACTTCTCCGTACTAACTGTCAGCCTATCGTTCCTGGAAGACCGTGTCATTTGTGTCACTAATTTCTCATCAGGATTCTCAACTACACGGCATAATTGTCATCAAAGACCATCCTTTCCTGTCATCTTTTCTGTTATTGTCTCAAGGACGTGTACAGAATAAAAAATTACACAAAGTTCGAGATACGTTGACCAGGGCATAGAGTATTATCCGTCGCGTCAACGAGAAGCAAACTGGACGCGAGAGGAAGCATACGGAGGTGTTGATCGCGCGAAGTCGGACCGCGGAGAACAAGAGAGACGAAAGAAGAGGAAAAGAGCGGTGGCGGAGCACGGGCAGAAAGAAATAAAGAAGGAAGAAAAGAAATGAAAGGCTGTCAGAGCGGAGGCGAACGGTCGTGGGGAAGCGAGGCGAAATAGAGGGAGAGAAAGAGCTCTAGGAGGGTATTAGTTGGTCTGAAGGGTGGATGCGAAGAAAGAGAGTTCCCTCTTTCTTATATATTTTTTCTTATATTCTTCGGCGTTCCTTGGGAAAAGTTTGTTGTTTGAAGCAGCGCTCTGCCTCTCTCGCGATCATTAATCATGCCGAGTTTTGGTTTGACTAGCAGCACCGCCGGCATGGCTCTCCTTCTCCCTGTTTCTCTCTCCGTCTCTTTCTTCCCCACCCTTTCTCCGTCTCCCTTCGTGGTTCGTTGCTGTTACGTCGGATTCCTGCAGCAACGCCAACCTCGAAGCTTTGCAGGGGAAAGAAAGAGGGTAGCACAGACAGAGGTGGGGTGGCTTCGTTTCTACCCCTCTCGCTGATCCCCCAATCTCCTACCACCCTTGAAGGGCTGCTGTCCCCCCACGTACGAAGATGCCGGCTATTCGGAAATATCATAGAGGGGTGCCACCGTAGAAAAGGAAACCCTTGTCCTCCACCTCTTTCTCGGGATCCCCCAACCTTCTTTTCACCCCCGACACGGCGCGCATCGCCAACTAGGGCTGGTAACTTCTTTCTCCACGTATCGTATGCCCCTTCGTAAAAGCCTTTTCTAGATACCAATAATAGATTCGGGAACTTTCTCCTCGACCGAGATGTCGCACTGTCCCCTTGTTCCCTTGTCATGAGTCAAACTTGGCTGATGGAAGTGCGAATCGTTTTCTTTTTTCCTTTTGTCATGCTTCCAGGGATTGCCACGTTCTTATTGCTAATAGAATTTTTGGAATTTTTTATAGGTATTAGATTGACAAAATGTACATTTAGTGTATGTTATGTTATAGGCAGGAATAATAGTGATGAAACTGCGAATTGTTTTTTTTCCTTTTTGTGATGCTTCCAGGGATTCTTATTACTAGTAGAATTCTTGCAAGTTTTTATGGGGATTAGATTGATAAAATGTACATTTAGTGTATGTTACGTAATAGGCAGGAATAATAGTGATGGAAGTGATAATTGCTTTTTTCCTTTTTGTGATGCTTCCACTGATTGCGACGTTCTTGTTGCTGGTAGAATTTTTTGAAAGTTTTTACGAGCATTAGATTGATAAGATGTATATTTAGTGTATTTTACGTAATAGGTAGTAATAATAGTGATGAAGATGCGGATCGTCCTTTTTTTCTTTTTTGTGATGCTTCCACGAATTGCGACATTCTTGTTGCTGGTAGAATTTTTTGAAAGTTTTTACGAGCATTAGATTGATAAGATGTATATTTAGTGTATGTTATGTAATAGGTAGGAATAATAGTGATGGATAATATTAATAGTGATGAAGGTGCGGATCGTCCTTTTTTTCCTTTTTGTGATGCTTCCAGGGATTCTTATTACTAGTAGAATTCTTGCAAGTTTTTATGGGGATTAGATTGATAAGATGTACATTTAGTGTATGTTACGTAATAGGCAGGAATAATAGTGATGGAAGTGATAATTGCTTTTTTTCTTTTTGTGATGCTTCCACTGATTGCGACGTTGTTATTGCTGGTAGAATTTTTTGGAAGTTTTTACGAGCATTAGATTGATAAGATGTATATTTAGTGTATGTTACGTAATAGGTAGGAATAATAGTGATGGATAATATTAATAGTGATGAAGGTACGGGTTGTCCTTTTTTTCCTTTCTGTGATGCTTCCACGGATTGCGACGTTCTTGTTGCTGGTAGAATTTTTTGAAAGTTTTTACGAGCATTAGATTGATAAGATGTATATTTAGTGTATGTTACGTAATAGGCAGGAATAATAGTGATGGAAGTGATAATTGCTTTTTTTCCTTTTTGTGATGCTTCCACGGATTGCGACGTTNCTTGTTGCTGCTGGAATTTTTTGGAAGTTTTTACGAGCATTAGATTGATAAGATGTATATTTAGTGTATGTTACGTAATAGGTAGGAATAATAGTGATGGATAATATTAATAGTGATGAAGGTACGGATTGTCCTTTTTTTCCTTTTTGTGATGCTTCCACGGATTGCGACGTTCTTGTTGCTGGTAGAATTTTTTGAAAGTTTTTACGAGCATTAGATTGATAAGATGTATATTTAGTGTATGTTACGTAATCGGTAGGAATAATAGTGATGGATAATATTAATAGTGATGAAGGTGCGGATCGTCCTTTTTTTCCTTTTTGTGATGCTTCCAGGGATTCTTATTACTAATAGAATTCTTGCAAGTTTTTATGGGGATTAGATTGATAAGATGTACATTTAGTGTATGTTACGTAATAGCTGGAAATAATAGTAAGATGATAAGAATTACTGTTAATATTTCATGCTTAAAGATCATGTAGGTATGTTTCACCGAGTTTTATATCGGTTTAATGCGACGACTATGATCTGAAGGTGTAATGGAAGTGTAAAGTGAGTCACGTAAGATTACAAAGCGTGATATTTTACAAGCTATTAACGTTGTAGGAAACAGTACAAGATGGTGTACGCTTGATACAACAACAAATGAATAATGCATTTTCAGAATCTCGTTCGCGATCCTGACCTTTGGTGTAATAAGTGTCAGGTTTATTATTTTTTAACGAAGCAACGCTAATTCAGCGACGTTTAATTCAGGGAAATATTGAAATTTATCTTTAAAAGAAATATAATTTACATCTGGAAAATTTAACTTAATAATTAACAAGATTTCTGAAAAAAGAATCTATGAATAAATTACATTGTCCCATTTTTTAAATATTAACTACACTTTAGAAACCAAATATTCCTTGAATTAATTTAAATATCTCTCTTTTTTTTTTCTTTATTAACAACATAAATACAAATTTGATAATCAACTAGCTTACTAAAAAGTACTTTGTATATGCCTATTTTCTAGAAAATTCTTGTTGCAGAATATTCATATTGATTGAAAGAAGCTAACATAACGATAATTCGACTTCTATGCGACCGGTTAAAAATTAGAAACAAAAGGATCTCCTTCGAAAAGATCGGACACGAGACTCGCCAGCAAGGTCTTTGCTGACAAAAGAGACGAGATTTCTGAGACAACAGAGTCTCATTGGTCTATTTGAAAGCACGTTCGCGCAACTCAGTTGGGTTCAGCAGAGGCGAAGCCATACCTGTGGATCGGTGCCTCGAAAGTTAAGGGTCCCGGTGCAGTTGATTAACGATGTGAGCGTCCAGGTCGAGGTGGGTGGCGCATGCCTTTGTGACAGCACGACCGCTCCTCCGCTCCTCGACATCGCCACCGTTGCTATCACGGATTATTATAACTCGTACGTTTCATCTGGTACTTCGATCAACCGATTGTTAGATATCGATGAGGTACCCGGTTATCGTCACGTTTTTTGACCATGCGTTAGGATAAAATCGGAACTATTGTACGATCTTTGAAACTGTTACGAACGATCTTCATCGAACTTCACCTTTCAGACCTCGTGAAACGTTGATACAATTTGTAAAAAGATTTCACAGTGTACAGATCCATGTGAAGTGTAATTTTTGTACAAAGTAGAGTTAGTTGAGGCAGCTATAGTTTAATATCTGAAAATTAGATTTTGAATTTTACATGGAACAATTAGAGTTGTATTATGAGATATATTTTGTTAGGTTTAATTTAATAGAGAACGAATGAGAGAATGCTATATATTTTAGGTATTTAAGAAAAATGATTGAACATGAGGAAATTGGGAAAACCTTGATACAATTTGTAAAAAGAGTTTACAGTGCACAGATCCATGTGAAGTGTAATTTTTGTACAAAGTACAGTTAGTTGAGGCAGCTATAGTTTAATATTTGAAAATTAGATTTTGGACTTTACATGGAACAATTAGAGTTGTATTATGAGATATATTTTGTTAGATTTAATGTAATAGAGAATGTTATATATTTTAGATATTTAAGAAAAATGATTGAAAATGGGGAAATGTCTTGGGAAAACCTTGATACAATTTGTAAAAAGAGTTCACAGTGCACAGATCCATGTGAAGTGTAATTTTTGTACAAAGTAGAGNTTAGTTGAGGCAGCTATAGTTTAATGTCTGAAAATTAGATTTTGAACTTTACATGGAACAATTAGAGTTATATTATGAGATATATTTTGTTAGATTTAATGTAATAGAGAATGTTATATATTTTAGATATTTAAGAAAAATGATTGAAAATGGGGAAATGTCTTGGGAAAACCTTGATACAATTTGTAAAAAGAGTTCACAGTGCACAGATCCATGTGAAGTGTAATTTTTGTACAAAGTAGAGTTAGTTGAGGCAGCTATAGTTTAATATCTGAAAATTAGATTTTGAACTTTACATGGAACAATTAGAGTTGTATTATGAGATATATTCTGTTAAGTTTAATTTAATAGAGAACTAATGAGAGAATGTTATATATTTTATACTTAAAAAAAATTATCAAAAATGTGGAAATGTCTTGGGAAAATATTAAAAACTAGTAGTGTCGTATAATATACAATAAGTTTAATAAATTAATTATAATTTATTTTACTTTATTTTTAATTCATTTGAATTTTATAATATATAATAAGATTATTCTATGCAAATATGAAGGTAGAATTTCAAGATATTAAAGCTCAATCACATGAGACAATTTTGCCAAGATGAGTTCCATTTTAAGAATTCATTCCAGCAAATCCAATTTTGAACAAATATATTTCTTAATTTGCGATTTGAAGGAACTGCACGTTATAGATCAGACGATGTTCGCTTTGTATCGCTTTTACATACAACTTTGAGAAAATTGTACCCTTCGGTTTCAGATTAATTTTCAGCTAAGGCTCAGGTTTACTTGGAACATTAATTTAAAAATTGACTTTGAGCCATTTCGCACGAAATTGCAATTCTATCGTTGATTAAACTTCGAACGTAATATATATTGGGCCTAGATTCCAAGTCCAATTTCGCACAATGACTTTTAGAAAAGGATCGTACGTGTGGAAGGACACGAGGTCATCAGGAAAATTATAGCTTAGACTCCATGTCGGGGAACATTGCAGTATGGCGGTGTTTGATATTAATCATAACGGTATGTTCTCAGAGCATGTTCGAATATTCAGTAACTCGTAACTGTAGTTGCATCAATGATGAATTGTACGTTTCCTTCGTGTCCGATGCATTTGCAAAATGGCAACAAAGTAATTAAAAAATTTCACGAACGACTAAATCTAATTTATTTATATTCGCGACTAATTACACAAAAGCATGTTAACAACTACGTTACTAGCAAATTAAATGAAGAAAATTTTATTCGATTTATTTCTCGATAAGTAATTTCAAAGAGTCTCGTAAACGAGCAATACATCGAAAGGGACAAATGGAAAAAAGAAGGAGGATCGTTTTGCAAACCAAGAGAAATTTATATTATTAATCAATTTTTAAATATAAGAACATATTGATAATTGTAATTTTATTCAATTGGATGAAGAAACTCATTGACTTATTTCTCACAAATAAATTTCAAAGAATTCTCTACACGGTTAATGTATCAAAAATCATCAACGGAAGAATCCATTCTACGCGACGAGTCTACCTTCCAGATGAAGAAATAGAATATTATAAAATTAAATAAGAAAATTTCTCGATTAATTTGTCGAAGAGAAATCTAAAAGGATTCTGTAAACGAGCAATGCATCGAAGGAGGCCAATGGAAAGAACAGAGGAAGGATCCATTTTGCGGAATGAATCGGGTCCAGCAACAACGGCGGCAGTGAGAGAAGAAGGAAGGCGGGTAAAAAGGATAAGGGTCGATCTGACGAGGGTATCTACCCTATATTGGCAGGCGTGGCTGCGGGTTGCAGGGTGCAAGAGGGCTTCGAGGGATCGCTGATTGGTTCTCTTCGAACGGAATCGACTGAAAGACAGAGAAGCAGAGAGAGAAGCTTCGTAAAACAGGAAGAGAGCAAGACGGATAGACAAAGCTCGTGAACATGGTTCGCGAAGCTGAGTTGTCGAAGGGGTCGAAATCGAATACGTCGTACAACCGGGATGAGGGCTCGGTGAAACCCTTATTCACGTGGTCCCTTAATAAAATGCGCATTTATACGAGCCTCTTGCGTACGGTTATTGGCTCGAAATAGAATTTGCAACAAGGCTTGGTGGCTTAGCTGAAACGAGTTGTCTGACTAAGTATGATGATGGATTTAATATTAATATTTGGAACGTCGACTTATATCGAAAATATTCTCTTTTAATCACTTTGACTGCCGCGTAGATCACATATGGCCCACGGTTTCTCCTGTCACGCCACGGTGATCATTGGTGACCGGAGCGCTTGAGAATTGGGGCATTTTGAATATAACCGATAAATAGAAGATACTTTGAAATAAAAAGCGCCCCATTGAACGATTATACATTTTTATTAGAACGTCGATAAAAAAAAAAAAGAATGAGAAGAAACGTTGCATGTAACGGTGCACTGTGTCAAACATAAACGTGGCTCGTCTGGACGATAGGTGGTCACCTTTTTGGTCCGATTCTTAGCAATTTTCGATCCTAGCTGTTCTTTTTATAACACTCCCTGCAAAATTTTCATGCCTCCTACGCTTGCCCTTCTTTCTTCTGCGTTTCGTGTCGCAATCTTTGTCGAATAAGTATATCTCACGGGTCTGGTGAATGGCACTGTGCAAGGCGCGTCGCGAGTGCCATTCTAGTACCCCGATTTTTGTTTTTCTTGCTTGTTTATAGAGTATCATCGCGTTTGAAATTGATGTATTTAACGATAACTCTAAAGCTAATTTTACGTACCACTTGAGGGTTCCTCTATGTACTGTAGAACACGCTACCATTTGATCTGATAAATCTATGGCACATTTTCCTCCGTTGTAATCTACCATTACCATTGGTTCATCGCAAACGTAATCTTTTTCCGGACCTCTGCCATTTCAGCCGAATGTTTCGTCGAAATCGTAAAAATAATCGTAATACTGTTTACTAATATCTTCTACACGGTTCAACGATAAATTCTGCACGTTTTGCTTGCGACGAAACAACGAAAGAGAATGGTTAGTTGAAATAAAGGAAGTCTTGTTGTAATATGTCGCAATCAGCTGTTAGCAAGACGCCATGATGGTTACCCGTGACCACCAATAAGATAAACGGTCCATCGGGGAAGAACGTTGTCTTACGTCGTCAATTTATTATTATTTTGCCATTATATGTTTTGAATAATAAAAATACTCCTCAGCCAACGTGTAATTTCGAAGTGGCAGTAAGTGCCAATGTAAAAAGAATGAAATAATTGATAGTGTAGGTTACTCTATATTTTTAATAATTAATAATTTTTTATAATATTGTTAAATGAAGATCACGGGAGAGAAATATTTTCCCGCATGAGGGGAAGGAGGTGACTGCGGTTTCGTGGTTAAACCCTGCAGCCCTGTGACTATAGCGAAGCCACGAATTCAAGGTACGAGGTGAAAAGATAAATATTATAAGCGCATTTAAATTGCAAGATTTTGATGTGACGTAATTGAAAACAAAAATAATCTATTAAATCCCAAGATCTTTAATATTTGAACAATTATCACTTGAATTTTCAAATTATTTCCATGTAAAAAATAGGAGATTTGATGTATCACGTACATGCACAGTAATTAAAAAATATAAAAATTAAAAATTCATTAATAATATAAATTCTGAGAAAATAAATAGCATTTAGAGAACACACATTTTTCTTACTTTTTCTTATCTTTCCAGGTATTCGCTGGGCCCACGGAAATGGCCTCGTTTGATAACGTCGTTCCAGGGAGGACTTGGGACGACGAAGTTTCACGGACGATGGAGGGTGATTCGAGCGTTCCTGAGCTTCTCTGGATGGGTGATTGATTCGCTCTGAATGATTAAAGAACGCGGAAGAAGGGTGCTAGGAAGGGGGTATGGAATAATAGCGTTCGATAGACTCATCAAACTTTCTCAAGCAAACTTTAAAGAGTCCCGTCCAGCTTCACAGGAAGAGTGGATGGATCATCGTGGTCGCTTTCGTTCACTGTCGATCTTGGAAACGATCCATTTTCGAAATTGCAGAAACTTTGCATCTTTTCTTTTTCGTTCATTTCTTTTATTTCTGCTCCTCCGAAAAACTTACATTTTTTGAGAAACTCTCAATCAGGTTTTATTCCTTTAACCATGAATATATATTTTATGAATATAGTTAAAGAAATAAGACCGTGTTTTTATGAATATAGTTAAAGGAATAAAACCATGTTTTTATGAATATAGTTAAAGGATTAAAGCCATGTTTTTATAAATATAGTTAAAGGAATGGAGCCATGTTTTTATGAATATAGTTAAAGGAATCAGACCATGTTTTTATGAATATAGTTAAAGGAATCAGACCATATTTTTATGAATATAATTAAAGGAATAAAGCTATGTTTTTATGAATATAGTTAAAAGAATAAAGNCTATGTTTTTATGAATATAGTTAAAGGATTAAAGCCATGTTTTTATGAATATAGTTAAAGGAATCAGACCATATTTTTATGAATATAGTTAAAGGATTAAAGCCATGTTTTTATAAATATAGTTAAAGGAATGGAGCCATGTTTTTATGAATATAGTTAAAGGAATGAAGCCATGTTTTTATGAATACAGTTAAAGGAATAAAACCTGATTGAGAATTCCTCCAAATTGTAAGTTTTTCGAAGGAGCAGTAATAAAGAAAACGAACTAAAAAGAAAAGATGCAAAGTTTCTGCAATGTGGAAAATGGATCGTTTCCAAGATCGACAGTGAACGAAAGCGACCAGAATGATCTATCCAACACAAATTCATGTTTTTTTGAATATAAATTTGTATAGAAATCCGCAGTTTACTAATTTTAATTTCAACTCTAAAATTATATTCCATTGCAGGTATAGCGTTGCTTGGATTTTTCAAACGCTATTCGGAGAGAGTTGATGCAAGTGAGATTTGAAGAATAGATAAAGTTTAAAAGTGAAGAAGTCGGAAGATGAGAAAGCAAAGAAATGATGGTGAAAGGGTTGAGAAAAGCAAATAGACTTTCTTCCTACGAGGTGTCAAAATTTGAATAATTTACAATTCGTAAATAATGACATTTGTAATGTACTGGAACGAAGCCTTTCTGTGGCATCATAAGTAGCCAGCAATATTCGTAGAGAAGAGACGGTAGCCATGGATTGTGGGACACGTCTGGGCACTCGGTTTGGACTGTCGTAGCCAAAGGGTTGCAGCCTTTGATTTATTACTGTGCGAATCGAATTTTTTCAGCCGGAGAAAAGTATTCGTATGAGCAAACATACCGTGGGTGGTAAACTCCGCAGACGTTCGGAAACGAAAGGATAAAATGGGTCAAAGAAATTTCGACGTCTTCCGGACGATGCAACGATTTGCTCTCCAGACAGCAAGTTTCGAACTTCTTGATTCATTTGTCAGCTCTCTCGGTGTATAGATCCCAGCGGTGTTTTCTTACGTTCGAAGATTCGAAGAAAAATTACGTTTCACCGAAGTTAGCGTCTGTTTTTGCAGTTCCGCGCATCAAGAAGATAAAATATATTCCTGTGTATAAAAACAATATTAAGAAGATAAAATGCATATCGTCAGCGACGTATCCACTCGCCTACCTCGCTCATTGTCAACGCATACATATTGCTTGTCCGAAAAGTTTCTTTCGTTTCGTGAGGAAATAACAGACGCACAACGTTTTTTTATATTATTTTGTCGAATTACGTACGATCCATTTTGTTCTGTTGAGATGAATTTCACGGACTTGGTAAAAATCACGCTTGCGAAGGAAAGACACTTTCCGGACAACCCTTATGCGATGGGCTAACAATAATAGCAGTTTTCATGACTTAAAAAATGTAACGAATTCTGATGAATGAAAAATATTAGTGAACTTACTGCACTGAATTAGAACTTAGGCTGAATTAGAATAAAAATTGCATGGGGTACAGTATCTAATGTGTTGAAAAAGTTTAATGTGCAATGTAGGTAAACGAATATTATACAAAAATAAAATTGTATTCCAAAAATTATCATCGGTAATACCTCGGAAAGAAAAAGAAAAAGAAAAAGAAAATCAAAAATTTCATCAGATCGCGCAGCTGCGATATCCAACTTGAATTATATTCGCGTGGCGTGGACTTCCGTTGCACGAGCGTGGTCTTCGTGGTAGATAAAGATCGCGCACCTACCGTGACCACGAAAGACGGAATGAAAGATAGCGGTACTGCTTACGGAGGGTTATTGTGCTTCATCGGTTACGCCTCATCAGCTGCTGCAACTTCTATCTTCGCTCGGAAGAGGATCGGAGGTCCCAAGGCACCAACTTCGTCTTGTATCACCTTCGTCATGTTTCCCACCTTTTTCACGTTGTTCGTGCTCAGCGTCCTATTCAGGTGCGGTTTCTGATTGCTGCAAATCTTCAAATTAACAATAAATACCGCAAATTAGTTAGGCTTCAGATCCTTGGCAGGTAAACAGAGAATCTATTGTTCCTGGAACCTCGTAAAAGCTGCTGCAGTTTCTTCTTTGACTTCTTCTTTGGTTTCTTCAAATTTTATCAAATGCTTGAATACTGCTTTTACATTTATTATGAGGCAAAGCAGCTACTAAAATGTTTATTTTGTAATATATAGCATAAAGTAAGAGAAGGTTATGTGATTAATTTTTTCTTATTCTTCCATTATCTTGTTATTAAAGGTCTCTAAAGGGTTACTAAAGGTTACTAAAGGTCTCATAATGTATAATAATTTTGATTACTTTGTGCAAAGTTCATGATTGAATTTTGAGTCTGGGATCACAAAGCTATAGAGGGTTCATACATTTATTAATTTCTTACCAAATGTATTCTATTATCCTTCACTTTCTTTAAATTTTATCAAATGCTTGAATATTGCTTTTACATTTATTATGAGCCAAAGTAGCTGTTAAAATGTTTATTTTGTAATATGTAGCATAAAGTAAGAGAAGGTTATTTGATTCATTTTTTCTTATTCTTCCATTATCATGTTATACACTAAAGGTCTCATAATGTATAACAATTTTGATTACTTTGTGCAAAGTTCATGATTGAATTTTGAGTCTGGGATCACAAAGCTATAGAGGGTCCATACATTTATNAAATTTCTTACCAAATGTATTCTATTATCCTTCACTTTCTTTAAATTTTATCAAATGCTTGAATATTGCTTTTACATTTATTATGAGCCAAAGTAACTGTTAAAATGTTTATTTTGTAATATGTAGCATAAAGTAAGAGAAGGTTATTTGATTAATTTTTTCTTATTCTTCCATTATCATGTTATACACTAAAGGTCTCATAATGTATAATAATTTTAATTACTTTGTGCAAAGTTCATGATTGAATTTTGAGTTATAGAAGCTTAGCTGACTTAATACCTCTATCTACCTGACTCTACACCTTGGGGATATACCTGGGATCACACAATTATAGAGGATCCATACACTTATTAATTTCTTACAAATTCTATCATTCTCACCTGAACAAAAGCTCCCTTCGGTACCTGCTGAGCTTAACTTAACTACGAGTTTCCAAATTTCAAACCAGACGCAAAAAGCTTCGTTTCCAGTGCTTCTGCATCCTCTGTACACGCTAAGTGCAAGAACTCTATCAAGCGTTAAAATGTCACAGTGTGTGTGTTGCGTCATGAGGAACGAACCACCTCAGTGTGTCTCGACGAGGTATTTACAGAACGACTATCGATGCTCATTCTTACGTAACGCAGCCTATGAGAGACTGCTTGGCGATACTTCGTGGCTCGTAATGCGAAGAGACCAGGCACGCTTAATTCGAAACCATTAACGCGCACCGAATCGATTGCGATTTTTCTATCGGGCCCACAGACGGCACGGACTTTTTGAAAAATGAGACGCTCTCCTGCACTCAAAAGTAGTCCTAAAACGCTTGAAAAAATGCCGACAATACGAGTCCATTAATCTTGCCAGCTCGCGTTCCCGTCAGCTCTTTTCTTCCTCTTTTCTCTCTGTCTCGCTCTCGCCGGACCTGCGTGCCTCCAGGACATCCCTTTGCACTTACCACCTGGAGCAGCAACGATTTTCCAAAATCACCTCGCCACGAAAATGATTCACTTACAAAATTGCCAGTCTACGATTTTTATATGTTGTTGATACGTCTTTGTAGAAATTAGGTCTCGTAGAAAAAAGTATGAAAATAATAGAAAATGTAGTGGAAATTATATGTACTAATTTCTACACAGACGTATATAATTTCAGCGAATTAAGTGTAACAATATACGGTTTCTAGACAGAATAATTAAGGCTTTCTCGAGTGGCCGTATAAAAACATAAGTACAGTGGAGGCACTCGAGACGTCAGCGAACGCAGCGCTAACCTCTTTACCTCGTTTCCTCCTTCTATCATGGACTAATTCCACAAAGTAAAACGCCATTCGTCATCTTTTTCCAGACATCATCTTTTACGCTATTTTTAGTCCACATCCTATCTTTATTCCGAGTTTATAAATTCTCTTCTCTATTTCTTTTCTCGTTACGTGTCTGAACAGCAAAGACTTCATTCCACTTTTGTGTCGCGGGCATAAGACGTGGCATGAAGATATCGAAGGTCCTTGAAGAAGGAAGTCGAAGAAGGGAGAGTTGGGTCGTCCGAAGGCAATTAGCCTGGAAAACATTTCTGAGTTGCGTCTGAGGGCCCTTTACCAACAATGCGCCAGCGTTTTCGTTGTATGCAAACTGTCTTTCAGTGACGAAGGGTGTCGAATGGTAATTGTCGAGGTCACGGATGTTGGTCGACCTTAACCTAGTTACCTCTTTCTTTCCGTTGCTTCGAGCGGTAATCAGTGTCCGAGGGACGTTCACAGCAACTCTCCCTTCGCAAAGGGTTTCCCTGGTGTCGTCTCAACGTGGCTCCGAGCATTTCTCCGACTGTGGGAAGCTGCTAATTAGAAACGCGTTGGAAAAGATCTTATCATATTTAAATTTGCTTCGGTTGGAAGACTAATGAAGATATAATTTTTAGACGTTTTTAATTGAAAGAATTAATGAACTTTTAAAGGAACATCTTTGTAGCTATGTATCCGAAGTTGCTCTGTTTTATTTTTTCTTATTAAACATTATCTAATAGACTATCAGAATGAAGACCTATGAGACTTAAAATATCAGAAGCAGCGTTCTTTAATCCTTTCACAGTGTGACAAAATGAGAAAGAATTCAGGACGTAGTATTCAGTATTTTTGCTCCCAGATAAAAAAGAACACATAATTTTACTTTTTATAAGAAATGAATATTAATAATTGACTATCATCTACGATGTGAAACTTGATGTATTATAATTGACACTGTAAAAAAGTTAGCCTTGTGACGAGTATCATCCGGAGATAAATCCTAATCACAATTTCCACTACGTAAAATCGGAATCGGCATCCTCGTAACATGTTTGCACCATCCCTCGAACACTACTCATCTTCGTCTTCATGCATGCAACACTTTTCACGACGATCACGCTCATCTTTCCGCCACGCGGGCCTTTCCACCACGACGTGTAACACGTCGGAGAAATTCAGCTGACGAGCTTCTGGGCTTGCCGGAGGAAGGATGTCACGATGGCCGAGAGAGGAGGAGGATCGTCGCTAACGACTCCGCGAGCCGTAGCCGCGAAAGGTGATGAATCACTTTTACGACTCACTCGGCCATTCTTCCTCGTCCGAGGAGGCCGACTGTCGACGTAAGCCGCTATAAACGTGGCTTTTTCTCGCCTGGTCCGGGCTCCTTTGAGCGAGTCGCCGGAAGAGCCTGCTCGGCGCACGCAAATTGCTTTCAAGCAGCGATGTCAGGTGGTAATTGGTCGCGGGTCGCGGGTCACGGGTCGCGTTAACATCGTTACCATCCCCGTGCACCGATAATTATCGCCTTTTCCTTTCGTTTTTCGTCTGGATATCACGCGTAAAGTAGAACTACCGAACAGCCTTTCATTAAAGTGTATCTGAAACTTTCACTCGACACGATCGCGAGCCTGGTTCGTTGTCGTGTTTTCTTCCTGCGCGTAGTCTGATAAAAACACGTGTTTCTCTTGTCGCGTCGTGGCCAGCACGCCTTTCCAACTGCGGCTGATTGCGCCTTTCAGCGAGTCGCGTTGATTTCAGTCTGCAGCTTCGCGCTCGCCGCCTGTCACTCAATGAAAGATGCTCAATCAGCGCTTTTTAGGCAGGTGGAAGTGAAAATGCTTCTCTTTTTGGTTGATTCAAGTGTACTCGCGCATCAGAGGATCAATTGCTTGCTGGTTCTGTTAGTTCATTTCCAGCATCCACTGACTAGCTTCTGAAAAGGACTTCAGGAATTGTGATGTTGTTTTATGTATCTGTAATTAGCTGGACAGACAAGTGAAAGTTTCAGCAGGCTATTTGAAGAGGGTTTGCTATTGATCAATGAGGGTGACGAAATTGCACGAAGTGAACGAAATGTTTCTGATGTTTTAAAAAAACAAAATGTTCGATTGAGTTGTCTTCTGGTGGTAGGATATAGGTCATCCTTTTGCTTATTCGATGCTTCTTAATGTTTTAGATTTCATGCACTTTTGCTACACTTCACCTAACAAAAAATATACATAGTTAGGTATAAATCAACTTAAACTTGCGCACTGTTGTGTCTTTCTATTTCGCCCAAGTTGCTCTACCTTTCAGAAGCAGCACGGAGGATCAAAGAGTGACAGCGACCCATGCGAAGATCAACCCCAATACCTAAGCCTTTGGAGGTGTGTAAGGGTGTCCCCAAGAGGACACAGTCCCCCTTTTCACGTCGACAAACGCGGGATCGTGACTCAGCAGCGAAATAGAATCTCCGGAGACTCGTGCTTTTCGCTTTGGATGGATCTGCTGCCAACACCTCCACGTAGGATATATGCGAAAATAGCCGGGATCTTTCGTAGATTTAGGGATTCGGACACGCGTGCATTCTCATACGAACCATGTCGAATTTTGTTGCTCGAACGTGTAAATATTTGGAATATTCTATAACCTGCAGATCGATGGGTCTCTGAAGACTTTAATATCGTCGAGCGCGTGAAAAGTATTTTGAATCTACTTTCTTCCTTATTAGGTAGCCACCTGTTAACATTAGAAATTTATTGGCTTTCTTTTGCAATTGTTGAGAATTCTGCATCTTAATCGCTGAAATACAAGTAAAGGGATATTAAGGTTACATTTAGAATTCATATTAATATAGTTTTAGATTTATTTAATAAACGATTCCCGGGATCTTCGTGGATTTGCACGCGTCTCAGCGCTCCCTTTGTCTCACCATCTTCTTTACCGCGCTACCAATGGAGCAGTTGCATTCATCTGTTTTTCCAGACGCTGTGCACTTCCATACACTCACATTCAAATACGTGTGTCACTACTACAGCGTGTCACACGGCTAATCTGGTGTAGCACATAGAATATCTCAATATAATCCCAATAGGAATATTTAAAAATCGCTCTATGTCTTCATCCCTTAAATATCTTCACGTTCACATCTACGATTTTGTTTATTGTGAAAGCGCATATTCACGTACGTGTGTCACTACCCCACGGCTAATCTGGTCTAGCACACAGAATATCTCAATATAATCCCAATAGGAATATTTAAAAATCGCTCTATATCTTCATCCCTTAAATATCTTCACGTTCACATCTACGATTTTGTTTATTGTGAAAACGCATATTCACGTACGCGTGTCACTACTACACGGCTAATCTGGTCTAGCACACGGAATATCTCAATGTAATTTCAATAGAAATATTTAAAAATCGCTCTATGTCTTCATCCCTTAAATATCTTCACGTTCACATGTAAGATTTTGTTTATTGTGAAAACGCATATTCACGTACGTGTGTCACTACTACACGGTTAATCTGGTTTAGCAGACAGAATATCTCAATATAATCCCAATAGGAATATTTAAAAATCGCTCTATATCTTCATCCCTTAAATATCTTCACGTTCACATCTACGATTTTGTTTATTGTGAAAACGCATATTCACGTACGCGTGTCACTACTACACGGCTAATCTGGTCTAGCACACAGAATATCTCAATATAATCCCAATAGGAATATTTAAAAATCGCTCTATATCTTCATCCCTTAAATATCTTCACGTTCACATCTACGATTTTGTTTATTGTGAAAACGCATATTCACGTACGTGTGTCACTACTACACGGTTAATCTGGTGTAGCACACAGAATATCTCAATATAATCCCAATAGGAATATTTAAAAATCGCTCTATGTCTTCATCCCTTAAATATCTTCACGTTCACATGTAAGATTTTGTTTATTGTGAAAACGCATATTCACGTACGCGTGTCACTACTACACGGCTAATCTGGTCTAGCACACGGAATATCTCAATGTAATTTCAATAGAAATATTTAAAAATCGCTCTATGTCTTCATCCCTTAAATATCTTCACATCTAAGATTTTGTTTGAATAATCTTATAGAGCCAAGAGTAACGCGTGTGTACAATATTCGATTTGATCGTGAAATTACTTTGCAATGGAATTGCAAGTCAGTTTGAAAACACGCAAATTATCAAGAAGATACTGCGTTTGATATAAAAAGAGTTTTTAGGGCTATAAACATTGTATGAACATTTCGGTTATTTACACCAAGGTTACAGCTTCATCAGGATGTTTTGATAGTTTTTGAAAATCCTGACGTTCCAACAACAATTAACAACAACAATGAAATATGCAAATAGGATAACGCTTGGAAACATACGAAGGGTTAAAAGTCGAAATGATAAAGCGAGGGACAGGGTTTGTAAGATTCATGAAGCTGTGGTTATACGTTTTCTTGTTCGTTTCAAGAATGATTCTTGCGTGTAATTATACGCGATTATAAATGAGGCACCGTTGCATTGTAAATTCTCAGAAGTTGTAAATTATCATGTCACTGAATGAATAAAGAGATGTAGATGAACAGCTACTGATTGTCGATACAGCGACCGTAAACGTTTTTGATAAAACCTTATTCCCCTTAAACATCTATGTCCATGGCAATTCCACTATTTGTACACATTCAAACCAATCTGTATTTTTTTAAACGTTAAAAAGCAATAATAATAATAATAATAGTAATTCTCATTGAATTAAACAAAGAAAATCCTTCTCTCTGCTCTGTGTTCTATTTTCCCTGTTTTCCTACTCGTTCGATACTCGATAACTATTTATCCTGATGCTGAAGGATCGATCGATTGGCTGACATAACTTAGTGAACAGGGAATGCCAAAAATAGGGAAAAAAATATCCAAATTTCCTGGTGATTCGTGATGTTGTCGCGAACGATCAACAAGTAAAGCGTAACAGGCCAGTAATAAAGCGATGAAAGTGATAAATCGCGACGGTTCCACCCCCAGGTCGGGCAGCGGCGTATTGCGTTATTAAAACTTTCCTAATGGCCGATAATAAGCAGCCGGCCGGGTGGATTGATATTAAATCGTAAACTACTGCGTTCTCATTTATCATTATCACGACGGAACTCGATGGTTCATAGCGCGCGACGCCTCCGGTTGCAAACTTAGCCGGGGAATTCCAGCCAAACGGGTTTTCACTGGAAAACGTTCCCGACAAGCGAAGAAATTCTTTTTTTCGTGTCGCTGTAAAAGAGACACAAAAATATTGTTATCATCTGTATGCCAGTTTCCCTATAATTCATGTAGTTGATATTCTTCTCAGTAGAGAAAACATTTTCATCATGTATTCTTCAGGTTAATTAATCAATTCAATTAACGTTCAATTAACCTTCTTATAGTGTTTGTATAAGATTTTATCACGCACGATCATGCAATATCTTATTATTGTATATCTTTTTGAAAACCTGCTAATATGTATCTTCACGTGTGCTAAATTATATAGCAAAAGAGTACATACCTGGTGTGACATCAGTTTCGAATGGATCGACGGAATAAAACTACAAAGACGAAAGGAAATCTAAATTCTCTTCATACACCATTTTCTTCGTTAGAGAAGAGATGTCAATTGTGTGTACAACTTTCAGCTAATTAAAGAATATTACAATTCCAAAATTGCATATTGGAAGCTTCGATACAACTAAGAAAAGAACTCCAGCATTAAATTACATTATTTTAAGTATCCAAGAAGTTGAATGACAAGAAATCCCACTAAATCCTACCGTATCCACATAGAGTGTGAAAGTTTCATCTTTAATTGGTCGGTTGCACTCGAAGTGTTTGGAGCACACGTGGCGCATGTCGGTGAGCTCTCATGGGCGATCTCACGATAATCGTCATTTGGGAGATCGCGACGATCGCGTAGCAGGGAGAACGAGAGGGAATCGTCGTTGACGAAGTACGTGTGCAGGGGTGGCTGTGGGTGTAAAAGGGGGGTGTCATGCCGGCTCACCGGCAAATGTGATTGATTGTGTTTCGCCGGAAGAGCAGAGAAGAGGAGCGACGAGGGCTCGAGCAGAGAACCGGGAAGACGTGCGCGGCTGAATGTTGGATAAAGAAGAAATGTTGCCAGAAGACGGTGTCGCGGGGGTGGACAGGGGTTGAACGAGGAAGACGGAAGCTTAGAGAGAAGGTAGGTTGGTGGAGACAGAGTTCGATCCGCAAAACGAGAAGACAACGTCCGCACAACCCTCTTTGCTCTCGTTTTACGTCATCCGCAAGCTCCTTCAACCCCCTTCGCAGATTCCACTCGACGCGGCGTTCCTTTCGTCCTAGAGAGGCAGCAAGTGGCCGTAAGAAAAATAGAAAAATAACTGTGGCGTCGTATCTTGCTTAACGAAAAAGCTTCGACTCGAGGAAGCGCAAAACCGGGGGAAAAAACAGGTGACGCGTTCTCAGGGCTCGTTCAATTGCCACCCCTTCGTGTTCCGCTATTCTTCTAGAACTCCGCCGTTGGGAAATATTGCCACGGTGCCTTTATTATCGTCGCTTTAATGGCACACGATATTCTTCTTATTCCTATTTTTTCATAGCTTCCTGTGGGATAGTTGTATTGCTTGAAACTGATTTCTGAAATTTTACTGTATCTTCAACGATATTCTTCTTATTCCTATTTTTTCATAGCTTCCTGTGGGATAGTTGTATTGCTTGAAACTGATTTCTGAAATTTTACTGTATCTTCAACACGATATTCTTCTTATTCCTATTTTTTCATAGCTTCCTGTGGGGTAGTTGTATTGCTTGAAACTGATTTCTGAAATTTTACTGTANTCTTCAACACGATATTCTTCTTATTCCTATTTTTTCATAGCTTCCTGTGGGGTAGTTGTATTGCTTGAAACTGATTTCTGAAATTTTACTGTACCTTCAACTACTATTTTTCCTATCTTTCTAAAATTGACTCTATTTAATTTACGTCTATTTTATTTTATTAAATGTATCTTCTCTTATGAAGTTACTTTCGCTGCAAATTCCACTGTCTGGGCGTGTGTCAATCGGAGGAAAAGGAGTTTCTATATTCAGCATCGCTCAGTCTCCACTAGCAAAAGTAAAATGCTAAACGGTAAAACGGCTGGTCGAGAGAAGCCTCGCCATCGTACATTGTCGTACCACGGCAAAACAGAGTGAGTGTGCTCTTTGTGTAATGACTCGGCGCTTTATATGCTTTGCTCCACGCAGCTGATCGCGGGTAGACGTACTTGACCGAGTGCAGTGAGACACTTGTAGAGCACTAATATAAACACGCGGTGAAAGAACGCCGGAGCCATTACTTTCAATTTGGTCCGCGTCGAAACGTCTTACGTAACGCGTGATTCCGTGTGCACAACGGCCGACGAGACGTTCTCATAATTACGCTGACCGATAGACGATCGACCGTGAATAGTTGGATCATTGATAAGCTTGTTTAACAAAGAATATTATCAGATTAATGGACCAATGGGCGAGAAAAAGAATATTTGCATTAGTAACGTAAATTCGAGATATCAGCAAGATTTTGGTATTTCGCGAGCAAATCAGACTCGTATGACATTTTCTACTTACTCGCTGTATATTGTTAAATGGCCTATTCTACTGTATCATATCGCTCTATTCATTCGTGATTACACTGTGGATTTCTCTACAAATTTCTGGTTTCATGAACGGAAATACGATAACGCATTCTAAATAGAGATTTGTTTCGTTACTTAAATATAACAATTATTTTACCTTAGATATGTTGTATATTTTAATTATATTCATTCTGTAAATATCGGATTTAAATCTCCTATAAATGGATACACATGCGCTATAATAACGCAAAGTTTTGCTCGAGCGATTTAACGCGTCTATTACTAAGAGGAACCTCCAAATACGATAAAAGCCGTGTCACCCCGGCGACATCTGCCAATTAGCATCGTGATATCATTTAACCCCCGATGTCACGATCTCAATAACGTTAGACAGCATCGGCGTGGTTTTCGTCGAGCATTGACCATGCTCGCGTAAGATGGATTTCAGAAGGATGGAGGCGGGTTAAGGAGATCCGTAGGAGTGACTATACCGTTCTAGGTACCCTCGAGTATGGCCCCATAAGGGCACAGGATCCACGCTTTCCGTGGCAGGGGTTGGTCTCGTGCTTCAGCGGAGTGGGGTTAGCTGGCGGCAGAGTAAGAGGAACGACGAGGAGAGGGGGAGTCCCGGCTCTCCGCAACGGCTCGAAGCGAGCCGGTCTCGTTGGACCTGGAGGGAGTTGGGAACAGAGTTGCCGGAGTTGCCAGACGAGTTTCTGCCGAGGCAGGACGAGCTCACTTTCATGGCTCTCTGACAGCTTGGCCGGCGGTCGATGGTGCCTATGTTCCTCGGATCGAATCGCTTGAAAAAATCAGTGTGAAGTGAATGGGATCGATCGGAGTTTGAGAAGGTGTCATATGGTGGTCGGATATTTCAGCGAAATTGAAGATTTAACGAGCAATTGGTAGGACTTTTGCAATGCATCGGGGACATTGATCGAAAGTTAGAAAGATTCTCGTCGATAAAATAGTGTAAAGTGTGTATGATTAGGAAAAAATTGTAAAGAATTCTAATGTCATAGAGAACGAGTGCGTAGAAGAGCTCTGGTGACCGTCGCTCGCGGAGGAGGCACGAAGAAAGAAGTTGGTGCACCTGCCGCAGTGGTTCTCGTGGCGCCACTCACGTGTTGCATGCGTGCCGCGCTATCCATCATGGTCGCAAGCTTGGAGCAGCTCTGATTGGTCGGTGCCGCGGTCACGTGGTATGGTAATTGGGCTTCGGTGGGCGGGAAGGAGCGAACGAGGCCGCGGAGCTTCGTGGAAGATCGCAAAAGTGGCGGAAGGAGAGGAGAGGATAAGCAGCTGTCCACCGGGAGTCTGCTACTCTCCGTGGTCTTGCTCTTTTCGCTCGTTTTCTCTCCCCCTGTCTTTCTCCCTTTTCCGTCTTCTGCGTCTAGACGCGGTACCCTTTCCCCTCCGGTGGAAAAAGTCACCCTGCTCGCGGCGGCAGAGAGGGATGTCGGCCACGGGCCACAGTGCAGTGCGGTGTATACGCTTCCAACAATGAATATCATCAACATGGAACCGTGAGATTCTATGAATTAAACCTGGAACGTCGACGGAGAGTCAGACGAACTGAAAAGATACCGTGACTACCGTCGATCATTGTTTGGCGTGTAACGAGACTCGAATCGTGGAATCGGGCGTCGCGAGACGAGAAATCCACGCAAACATGAGTTCATTTCTGATGAATCCATCCACCGGCGGTGGATATCATCATCACCAACACCAGCAGACAGCTAGCAGCCATCATTTGGCCGCGACTTCCGTGATGGTGGATCCAAAGTTTCCTCCTAGCGAGGAATACAGTCAGAGCAACTACATCCCGTCCACTGGAGCCGATTTCTTTCCCGCTAGCGGGGGTGGTCACCACTTGAATCATCCGCAATCCCATCAGCTACAATACGGTTACCATCAACATCATCATCAAGCGGCCTCTACTCCTTACGGAGCGTCATCCGCGGTGCAGCTAAACGGCGGCTATGCCGGCTATGGTAGCTACTATGGGCCGCATCATCCTCATCATCAAGTGCACGCCGTTCATCACGCGAGCCTGCATCCTCATCATCACGCGGTGGGCGCCTTGGCGATGCCGCCGGAGGCTCAACAACCGCCGCTCACGTGCCCATCCTCGATGCAGAATCAGCAACAGCCACAACAGCAGCAACCACCTGTGTCTGCATCGACTGTCCTCGGCTCCACTCCGCTATCACCGGGTATTATGCAGAATCATGTACAGCCGCCGGATAGTCTTCAACATCATCAACAGCCGAGTCAACAGCAGACACCGCACGAAAGTAACGCGTGCAGTCCTGCGAGTTCTAGTCAGCTGCATCGTGACAACTCGCCGGATCTTCAGCAGCAATCCGCTACCGGTCAACAGTCTCAACACATACAAAACTCGCAGCAACAGCAACCGACGCAACAGCAACAACAGAACCAACAGCAGTCGCAGCAACAGCATCACGTGGACGACGGTTCCGATCAGGATGACATGGAAGATGATCAAATGATGGACGGGTCGCCGGGCATGTTGGAGGATGAGGAAGAGGAAGAGGAGAACGGGGACCGTGTGATTTATCCGTGGATGAAAAAGATTCACGTTGCTGGTGTCGGTGAGTTGGAACTTTCAACGCCCCTTTTTATTCCCACATCCCAGTGACCATGAAGATCGAGCAATTGTAGCATGCTAACTTAATTTAGACAAGTCTCACGACCAAATACGCTATTTCCAGTTAGTTTCGAATGAAAGGTACACGCTTTAATTGAATTTTAATTGATAGTTTGGAAATTATACGTTAGAAATTGGCAAGAAAGACTAACGATCTTTGTCCGACGGAACATGATGACTCTACAATCCTAGGTTTTACTACTTAAAAAACATAATATTCCTCTATGTTCCATTGTCATTTAACCTACTCTGATATTCCATATATTCTACTGTATTATGCTACATATTCTATTGTACTATTCAGCTTTAAATACGATATTAATCAGTTTCTTTGTCTTACTTCCGCGTGTTCTCAGTTTCATCGTGTTTTCTGACAATCCGATTCATTGCACGTATTCGCTTTTTTGCCGTTATTAGCTCACTATTAAACGTCTGACGATAAAAACATAATCGCCATGTGTTTACCACACGCCACGGAGCGCATGACGAGAGTTCGGAAGCGATGTTGCAGGATTTACCTGTGAAACTAATACGCCGAGGCCGCAAGGTGACGCGTTACCGAGCAGTCGGAAGACTGATGGGCTGCAATTTATCGTTGCACCTTCCGATCACCTGTGCGAGATTTTAGAAGCCTACCCATTTACCACCTATTCGGTTACGCTTAGTGCCGCTATTCTTCATCTCGTATCACACGTCAACTTGAGAAATAGCGAACTTTAAGGACGACTCTAAACACGTATTAGAAAAACAGACAAATCGACGGAAGGTTTATCTCATTGTTAGAAATAGGTTTCAAGCATAGACGCGTGTTATACGATCTCTATCATTTTTCTTCTTTTTTTCCTATTTTGTTTACCTGCTTGTAGCTAGCTTGCCTTACAAACGGATAGACTTTCCATAAAGAAGCTTCTAATAGAAACGCAGAAAAATTACTCGGAACTTTTTATATTTCTTGCACGCGTGAACATCGTCTGTCTCGTTTTTTAAGAAAATCGATATTCACCGAATACAAAATGCAGACGAATTACGCGATAACATAGTACACAAGCTTGGAATACTATTCATTGGAAAGGCGGCGTTAGGAATGGCATGAGTGGTACGTGTAACGAACGTTCCCGTCTGCGCCAGGCATTTCGCAGAAGGATTATGAATCTACAAAGGGAATTTTTGCAACGTAATATGCCAGAGAATTGGGCTGCCTTTGCAGCCTCAAATTTCTATTCCGTTTTGACCGGGGAAAGTGCTGTTCATTCCAGCTTGCAACTATTTCGCTTTTCAGGCCGTTCTACACGGATACTATCGAACCGGAATATCATAATTCATATTTCCAGGTAACAAAAAATATCATCGATGAAAGAAGCACGGCGCACCGTATGCGAAACAAGTTTTTAACGCGTCGTTCCACCGTAACAAAGGTTTTCTTTATACATTTTTTTCTTATTCTATTGTAAGCTCCGTTGGAATCCAGCTATGGCTAGTTGAAAGCTCGATAGTTAAAAAGCGATTCGTGTAATAAGTTTGAAAATTATTTGAAAATTATACGTATCTAGATAGTTTTGGAAAATTTCGTTTTCATTTTATTCTACCCTTGTTTTGTATATTTTATCTCAATACTAAAAAATGGTACTTTTTTAATCTTCATTTTATGAATTCCAAAAATGATTAGAATATTCTTCTGTATAGTTTTATATACAAATTGTTTAGCAAAACTTACGTAGTTTGATGCAATATAATTGTAATTCGTCGTGGCGAACAATCTTACGAGTCATATTCTTCATTTTCCTGCAAGAAGAGAAAGTTAGTTCTATCAACTACCACTATCGGCATATCATCTATGACATTCTGTGCTATAACTAGGCTGAGAATATTTATGTAATTTTGTAAAACGAGTACTCTACTTCCAGTACCCGATATCTTTGTGCACATTGTTGTACCTTGAAATTACCCACAAACGCACAAAAGTTAATGCAGTCAGTTAGAATTCCTCCCTTCGTCCCACCAGTATGTTGCAGATGTACATATTTCAAAAGTGACAGGACTGGAAGAAATTCTTCAACAATTATTAGAAGCTTGCAAAAATGTCATTCGATATCAAACACTTGGTCGACGACAGGATAAACTGCAACAAACAATAGCCAAATATTTCAGTAACGTCCCATCCTTGGTCCTTGAAATTCTCCTCTGGCGATCTTCACGTTCTCCCAACAAAGGTCTGAGTTATTTTGACTTGTGACACTTTTGAGACACGCGTACGATATGTTCGATCCTGAGAAAAGAACAGAACTGTACTGTGGATATTTATGTAATTTTATATCGTTATAACAAATTAGAAGCTTGAAAAAGTTCAGAGATTTATGGTACGATTTACAAATTACAAGTACTCTACTTCCAATACCTGATATGTTTGTGCACATTGTTGTACCTTGAAATTATCCACAAACGCACAAAAGTTAATGCAGTCAGTTAGAATTCCTCCCTTCGTCCCACCAGTATGTTGCAGATGTACATATTTCAAAAGTGACAGGACTGGAAGAAATTCTTCAACAATTATTAGAAGCTTGCAAAAATGTCATTCGATATCAAACACTTGGTCGACGACAGGATAAACTGCAACAAACAATAGTCAAATATTTCAGTAACGTGCCATCCTTGGTCCTTGAAATTCTCCTCTGGCGATCTTCACGTTCTTCCAACAAAGGTCTGAGTTATTTTGACTTGTGACACTTTTGAGATACACGTACGATATGCTCGATCCTGAGAAAAGAATCTTCGTTTTCTTTCGCAATACCCAAATGCATCCTCGCGGAGCGTCGTCATTTTTATCCGCAGGAGTATCATTTTCGCGCATAACACGGTCCTCGCTTTCACGTTCAGTGCCAGTAAAGTCTGGTATGCGTGTCCGACGGCCTGTCGGAGACTGCAATCTCTCCCCCTTTGGATGTTCGAAGCTCAGCAACCGGACGTTGCTGTTAGGAGGGGCTTCTCGAGACCGTCGGTCAGCTTCGGAATGGAATGTGTCTGCACAGATTCTAAACTGAACTCGCTGCCATGCTTCCTCTATCGTACTCGTACAGACCACCAAGGAACGCTTCTAGCATGCCACGCGAGGATTGACGTCGCTTGTGATACGACCAACGAATCGATGCACCAATCTCTTCTCGTGTGTCACCTTCGTCGCGACCTGAACCGATGCTAGTGACGAGCCACGATGGTCACTTCTGATATCGGGTCTCGGTTACGAGTCTTTAGAAGAAAACATTGGACTACGATAGAGGCTTATGATAAGGGGAGAAATAAATGGGGTGTAAAGTGGACGGAGAAATTGTACTGTAGAATTTCGTTTGTACCAACTCGGAGGAGGATAAGCAGTTTCTACGTAGAACTGCATTTATTTGGGTTGATCGAGGGATATACAATTCTTAATATCAGGATTTAGTGATTGTCTTCGTCATCTGTGATTTTTCACCTGTGCAATGGGCGTCGATGCTTAAAACAATTTAAATAATTGCGTTCAATAGACAGCTGGTTGAATCAGCTTGCATCAGTAAATGGAATTCCTCTACTCAAATTGGAGTTCATATAACATTCGAGCTCGTTCAACCTCTTCATTATTTATGACCTTTCGTTTATGTAATATTATTATTTTATTTAATATTGCTTAGTCCGTGCCTTTCGACTTTGGACGAGCTTTCGGTTTTACATCTCGTTTACCTATCACGCTTTTTACATTCTATCAGTCTTATGGCGTTATCACCTTATTGCCTCCTCCCTTATATCTATGTAAACTCTTCTCCTTGTCTATCTCTCTTTTCTTACATATGTATCTCCCCTCTTATCCATTCTGTTACATTGCACTGCATTGTATATTCTGTCTCTAAAACTATGCCAACTTTTGAGCTTTTGCCTCTTTGCTGTGCTTGCTTATTATCGTTCCTCTATCGTCTTGTATTGTCCTTCTTTTCTCCATTATTGTTTTCAATTCTATTAGTCCTTCTGCAGTGTCGTTTAGTATTTTTTCTGTGTCCTTTGGTCCTCCCGTTATTTCTCATTCTTCCATTACGTGTCTCAGGTCTTCTTTCCTTTTACATAGCCTGCATCTTCTTCCTGCCCCTTCTTTCCAGTATTCCCTTGTATTGCTTTGGTCTTGTTTGTTTATGTAATAGAATTTTATATTTATATGAATAGAATCAAAAGTTATTTCATTTGGGATTAATTAATATTTTTTGAAGTTTTGCTTAAAATGTTAGATAATGAAAAGAGCAGAGAGTGATGCAAGGGGTTGAAAGGATGAGATAAAAGTATACTACAGTTGGGTTATTCAAATTTATTATGGGGGTTGTAAAGAACACAAAACGATTAGAGGATCGTTGTTTGTCACTTTGATTTTTACACCCACTTCTTATGACTGTGCATTTTTTCTCAACGACTACCTTAAGGTCAATCTTCATCGCGGTATCAGACGAATAACATGTCAATTTATCAAGCACATGAGACTTTTTCGCTTCTGTTCATTCAATTGTGTAACGTCGCTCAGATGATGGCATCTGAAATAACGCAGAGATAACAAGTTCGATATTATTTCGATACTGTATGATCTTATTTGTAAATTTGGACTATTTATGACTATAGAATATTTGTGATTGTATTGAGACTATGAGAATGATCACATAACTTCAGACTTGCGCTTCTTCAAAATGCTTCTTCTGAATTTCTGAACTTGCATTCAATTTTATTGTACGTACAATTTTTATATTATTTCACAACCAAAAGGACCAATTTGAATTTACCAAATTTATGTTCGAGTATCGGAGCAAATCATCGTTCTTTCGACTAACTTCAGACTTGCACTTCTTCAAAATGCTTTCTTTTCAACAATTTGCTTTCGATTTTACCATGTCCGAACGACTTTATTATTTCACAACCAAAAGGACCAATTTGAATTTACCAAA
>CM026178.1:1545984-1588473 GCA_014825975.1 Bombus haemorrhoidalis
CGGAGCAAATCATCGTTCTTTTGACTAACTTCAGACTTGCACTTCTTCAAAATGCTTTCTTTTCAACAATTTGCTTTCGATTTTACCATGTCCGAACGACTTTATTATTTCACAACCAAAAGGACCAATTTGAATTTACCAAATTTATGTTCGAGTATCGGAGCAAATCATCGTTCTTTTGACTAACTTCAGACTTGCAATTCTTCAAAATACTTTCTTCTGAATTTCTGAACTTCCATTCAATTTTACTGTACGCACAATTTTTATATTATTTCACAACCAAAAGGCCTCATCTGAATTTACCAAATTTATATTCGTATATCACAGCAAATTACCATTATTTTGACTTTTTGCCTAAGAAGAGATAACTTTGATAATCCTGCTCGAACTTCGACAAGTATTTCAGCTATTTATTTCGATACTATATGATCTTATTTGAAAATTTGGAATATTTCTGACTATATAATATTTGTGATTGTATCTGGACTATGAAAATGACCAAATAACTTCTTTTATTTCTTTTCTTTTGCATTTCTTCAAAATGCTTTCTTCTGAACTTCTAAGCTTCTGAACTTGCTTTCAATTTTGCTGTACGTACAATTTTCATGTTATTTCACAACCAAAAGGCCTCATCTGAATTTACCAAATTTATGTTCGTATATCACAGCAAATTACCATTATTTTGACTTTTTGTCTAAGAAGAGATAACTTTGATAATCCTGCTCGAACTTCGACAAGTATTTCAGCTATTTATTTCGATACTATATGATCTTATTTGTAAATTTGGAATATTTCTGACTATATAATATTTGCGATTGTATCTGGACTATGAAAATGGCCAAATAACTTCTTTTATTTCTTTTCTTTTGCATTTCTTCAAAATTCTTTCTTTTGAACTTCTAAGCTTCTGAACCTGCTTTCAATTTTGCTGTACGTACAATTTTCATGTTATTTCACAACCAAAAGGCCTCATCTGAATTTACCAAATTTATGTTCGTATATCACAGCAAATTACCATTATTTTGACTTTTTGCCTAAGAAGAGATAACTTTGATAATCCTGCTCGAACTTCGACAAGTATTTCAGCTATTTATTTCGATACTATATGATCTTATTTGTAAATTTGGAATATTTCTGACTATATAATATTTGTGATTGTATTGAGGCTATGAAAATGACCAAGTAACTTCAGACCTGCATTTCTTCAAAATGCTTTCTTCACAATAATTTGCTTTCAATTTTACTCTACCTACAATTTACCAAATTTATCGCATTCGTTTGACTTTTTGCCGAATAACTTTGATAATCCTACTGGAATTTCGACAAGTATTTCAACTATTTAGCACTCGAGCAACGCGACCTTGAAATATCGGTCAGCCGATTGGAAAATGTAGAGCCAGTTGTTTCAGCGTTTCAACGGAGAACGATGGTGTCGATGCACGTGTCACGCTTCTTTATCCATTGCGATCGGTGATCGCGCGTTCCATGAAGTGGAGCGTGTGCCACTAGACGGTGACATGTCGCCTCCAGAGTATCGCCAATAGTACAAGTCTTAAAATAATGATGCTTGTCACTGGTCGAAGCGTGTACTCGTTCGAAAGCTGCAACAAATTTAACATTCAGATGGTACGACTTGAAAATGCTCACATGGATGCACGTTATTAATTGTCTGCTGTGTTTTTACTTTCCATTTGTTATCGCGATTCACTTTCGATCGGTCGATTCTTTTTTTTTTTTAGCGATTAAATAAACCTTTTATTAAGTTTGTTAGATGTATGAACAAAGGAACGCGCGGATAAATTGTAAAGTAGAAAATATATTTTAATACAGAAGTGTAAATACAAGTAGAAATATAATTTGACCTGGTGCAGATCCATATGACTGAAAGCCCCAAAGCCATTTGGTCTGCCTTCGTCTCAGTCTTTTGTCTATACGTTATCGATGGCTTCGGTGCTCGAGGAAACTAAAAAGACCAGATGTAGAGTTTTCTTAGAAGCGGTGACCACTTCAACACCTTTATTACACACGAAAATCTCGAGATTGTTAATTTTAGATCATCCAGATAGAGAGCCATTTTTTATTCAAGTTTCTCGAAACAGAATTATATTTATACTTGAAATGTAATATGTGGAAACACGTGTTAGGAAGACGAATCGTCAGGAGTGAGAGAGAATCTAGGATAAAAATCCGGTTGTATTAAAGAATTCATTCATCGAGTTATTTCTTCAGTCGTTTCTATACGTGTCGCGGATAAATAAGAAAAATCGATTGCCGCATATTAACTAGAAAAATCAAGCGATAAGATCGGCGTGTAATTGCTTGAATAATCGCTTGGCTATTCGTGGCGTGCTATTTTCTAATGACGGATAAGGTCGAAACGATTACTTGCTAAAACTCTGTAATCATAGAGAGAAAGTTAGTCGTATTTATTCATCGTTAAATATAATTTCAAGAATATATTATTTCTAATTCTTCGTTATATTCTGGGTCACCATATTTTACCATACGATCTTAATAAATTCGACCAAATTCTGGTCTCTAGAAGTCAGTCAACTAACTGCACTCGATGTCTCTGTTTGGTTCTTGCAGCGAACGGCTCGTACCAGCCAGGGATGGAGCCGAAACGACAGAGGACCGCGTACACGAGGCACCAGATCCTCGAGCTGGAGAAGGAATTCCATTACAATAGGTACCTGACGAGACGGCGACGGATCGAGATCGCTCATACCCTGGTGTTGTCCGAGCGGCAGATTAAGATCTGGTTCCAGAACCGGCGTATGAAGTGGAAGAAGGACAACAAGCTGCCGAACACGAAGAACGTACGTAGGAAGAACGCGAACGGTCAGACAGCGCCTCCGTCAGCGAAAGCGACTAAGACGCCGGCCACCAGATCGAAATTGGCAACGGGGAACAACAACAGTCAAAGGAAGAACAACAACAATTCGCCGTCGAGTGGAATCGACGCTAGTTTGGACTCGGGCGTTGGTTTGACGGACATGGCAGACGTGCACGCGGTGAACGCCGCTCTTCCGCATACGAACGTGGTTCATCCGAGTTTCCAAGGTCACCCGCATCCTCTGGCCCATCTTCAAGCACAGCTGAGTCATCATCATGTGAGTGGCATGATGGAGGGCCCGACGGGAGGACCGTTGGGACACATCGGCTCCGGAAGTATCAGTCCTCTTGCCCCGGCGACCAGTCCGTCTGGACTGTCGCAGGTCTCCGCGCCCATTCCGCCACCGGCGATCAAGTCCGATTACGGGCTAACGGCGCTGTAACATCCGTCCGGGGAACCGGACTGTTCAAGTCGACTGCCGGGCTTTGTTGGTACTAGTGGCCAGGGGTTCGTTGCTGTTTGGTCGTAAAAGCATTCATTTTAGATTCGTCAGCTATTTATCGAGTGAGCTGAAGTTTCATGAAACCATCGAAGAGATTCGACCAACCGTTTTACACGAGGTGGACAAATTGTTTTAACGATTGAGGAACATAGTTCGCTACTACTGGACGCATGAGGGTAGACGCTTAAAGAGGAAGAGCTGCGTCACCCTTTGATCCTTGCTCCAACGAATCATTGTTTGATGGATGATCTGTCGGCAAGAAAGAGATTCGAGTAGCCGGAAGCGCCGATCCTCCATTACAACCAGCAGCAGTTCTCCAGGACGAATTCTGGTATAATCTTGCGTTGTCCTAGAAAGGAACATCAGTTACTGGAACGTGGTTAGAAGCCACGGTGATTCGCGCAAATCGCTCGTCTATTGTGTCTCAGTCGAAACAGTGACCTGAATACACGAAGGATGGGACTGAAGTTTCCTGCGGTCTTTCTCCTCCCCAACACGGCTGAGTCATCATCATCTGGATGATACGGCGGACGATCGAGCGGCTGGTCTGGTA
Organism: Bombus haemorrhoidalis; assembly: GCA_014825975.1. Classification (NCBI taxonomy): domain Eukaryota; kingdom Metazoa; phylum Arthropoda; class Insecta; order Hymenoptera; family Apidae; genus Bombus; species Bombus haemorrhoidalis. The sequence continues at coordinate 1,549,876 of CM026178.1, forward strand.
AAACAAATGGGCGCTGACGATGTCGGTTACCAACTTTTTTCACTCTCGATGCTCTCTGACCGTTGGGGTTCGCAGTGTCTGTCACAGGATCGTCGAGGTAACAACGTCTCGCGCTAGATCTTCGCAAGTGAGAAGTACCATGGCGCGTACTTGAAGACTGAGTGACGATGTCGAGGACGTTTGTCAAGTGTCACTAGGTGTAGAAAACAGGGTTCAGGATTTACAAGCTCTGGTCAGCAACTGATAGACACGGGACAGTTTATAAAAGAGTGTGGAAAGATGTGAGTTATCGTTCGAAACTTTGTGAAAGAACGTCGGGCCGAGTGTTCGTGCGTAGCGTTGAGAAACTGCGATACGTCGTAAGTCAAAGTTTCTTGTTTCTAACGATCGAATTCTCTGCGTTTCGAAAACTCCGATCACCTTCCACGTTGCTCCCTTGCGTTATTTCTATTAGGTTCTTGTAACGTTGAAAATCCTGTGAAAATGAATTCAAAATATTTCAAAGCACATTACTGGGTTTTTCAAAAGTCCAAGCTTCGAGTCTCTCGATTCTTCCAATCTTTCACTATGACTCTTCCTTTTGTCGAAAGCTCTGGTTCCACAGATAACCGCTCCTCGACGCAAACGTAAAAAAGGAGATGGGAAAAAGGAATCGATTCGTTCCACGACGCGTGAAACTGTACATACACCTGTACGCCATGTATATAGTCGTGTAAAGAAATTCTTATTGCTATGTGATTAAAGTGCATCGTATTTCGTATGTCATTACGTAAGTGTGCGGTCTTAGTGTCTTAAGTATTCGATAGGGAACTGTCACAGATCGTTCCAACCACGAAAACACATTTATGTTCACCAAGCGAATGTTGGCGAGTCTTTGAACGTTGTTTCTTCGTGTAGAAGAAGGATTCGTTTGAAAGGAAATGTACAGTGACGCCTGCGTTCCCATATGAACATATTTATGCAAGAATAAGGAAGAAAAAGTTAATAAAGTAGCGAAGAGAATAACTGAGACTATTTGTCTATAAATATGCGGATTTAGCTGCGTTTTCTTTCCCTTTAGCGAAAGGACTAGGATTCCACTTCAGAAGGTCCTATTTCCACTGAAACTTGATTTTCTCCGTTCCTTTTCAAATTTCCTATTAACAGAGCCGTTGATTTGTTCAATCGTTGTTGAATTTGCCAGAGTTGTTTGCCTATGCAACCGGAGTTCGTTGTCCGGGGCAAAGTGGAAACTTCCTGTACTCGTCAGACAGGGCGTAGCGAGATCGTCGGACCGAGCGAGGGTCTCGCCAAATCTCCTGAAAAGAAATTCAGTTTAAGCTCGCGTCACGTGCATGTTGTAAATAATTCTGCGAGATATCGTCTATTTTTATCGAGAAAGTATACCGAACGACCAATAACAAGGATTTAGATTACGAAAAGAAAAAAGGAAAAAAAGATGTAGCGAGTGGCGTCAAACGAATCGATGTATTACGAGAGAGAGAGAGAGAGAGAGAGAATAGCAATCAAACGTTGATTTAAATGCACAGAGTCGCTGTGACGATATACCAAAACGATGTTTATCTGATTAAATATAGGAATATAGAGATATTAAGAAGCATTAAACACGTTACGTTCTATTCTGAATGAACGAGGATGAAAGGCGATCCTAGTGTAATTAGCCAGTTCTAAGCAAGCAAATGCACGAGTTTACAAGAACGTTCTACTAAGTGTGACATTATATTCCTTGACATTCTACCGATAATGTATATAGCCTGTACGATAAGAACGTATTTGGGCACAGTTTGATGATTATGTTTATATTGATCGTAGTGATCGATCAAGATACAGTCGTGAAGTAAATTGAATCAATAAATAAATGTTTCGTAATTTACAATAACGTCGTGTTTCCTAAAAAAAAAATAAAAAAACAAAACAGAGAAGAAATAATCGACATCCTTCAATCTAAACTTGCATCGAAAGGGAATCGTATGTAGTTTTGTCTTTTTTTTTTTTTTTTTTTCTTAAGAATCCAGTGATTCTCTTAATGTCAACTTCTTATCGTATCGCGCATAGCCTAACTGGTTTTTAACAAACTATTATCATCGGTTTCGTTGCTTCGTCCATTCTACGTACTTAAGTTGCGCACATTTCCCTCCCCCTGCCCACTCCTATTCGTCGTTATCGCGAACGTGAAAAATGAACATTTCGGTTATTATAGATTTATTATCTGGCGCATTCTTATCGGTTTTTCGCGCGATACATCATTTGAAGCAGGAAACAAACGATAGCCAGCCGAGTCGAGGTAAACTTGTTAGTTGACGGCGTTGACAGTATCTCATCCATATTACGTATGTAAAGTTGCGTGCATATATTTACCGGTTTCATGGAGAAGCCCGCATAATAAATCATTTCCCTTCGAAAAGGAATACACCGATCGGTGGAAAACGCGCGAGAAAAATAACGAGATAATGCCACGTATGAATCATTCTGATAAAAGCGACCAACGCTCATAACATCGCCTTTGATAGCGAACCCTAGGACGACTTAATGCCGCCAAAAAATTCAATTCTCCGTTATCTTGTGCACAAACGAAACGTCAATTTGTTACGAGGCAATCGTTTCACGCTGTGTACCCCAATTTACCATCAAGCACGGGAAATGGCTTTTCTAGCGCTATAGGGGTTCGTTATAACTCTACATCAGTCAATTTGAGATTCGACGAGTTTATTAAATAAGACAGAACGACGACTAGGACACTTTTACAAATATTTTACGAACACGTCAGTGAAAGTAATACTCTTGAAAGAAGAAAAAATGGCTAAATGGTTCTCAAATTATCTAACTTGCGACGTTATCGCGAAGAAAGTTAGGAAACGACTAAGTAACAATCGCTGTTAAAAAAATTCTTTAATTTCCAACGTTTGCACAAAGGAGGAAAATCGAAATACGTCCAAACAACAAAGGTTACCATTCTTTGGTCATTCAATTTCCTACATCGTCGTAAAAGAGCAGTTAAGAAACGACCAAGTGCCAATGACTGTCCTTCCAAACTGATCTAATTTCCCTCATTCGCATAATTCTTCAAGTCTATTCTACTATATATAAAAGTACCATTTTTAATATCAAATCCTATCACCAAATTCGCTGCCAGTTCTTCATAGCAGAGATATCGATTTCTTATATGGGGACATTCGACACATACATAACGCGGTATTATGCTAGCAGTACAGTTTACAAGCATCGAGGGGACATTCTGTTGGGTAGCCTGGGCGCGAAAGGGGTTCTCCAACGGGTGCCGTTTCTCCTATATGCGTACGCGCCCATGCGTGCAACACTGTGGCTGTTGCGCATGCGCGAACACGTGCGTGATTGCCGCAGCATGGACTGGGGATATGCCGCAGCAGCCTCGAAAAGAAGGGTGGCACCCGGAAAGCGAATGAGGGGCCGTCTGCACGACCCTGCCTCCGCCCATGCAACCAGCAGCCCAGCCAACAGCCGAGATAACCTGCTACCACCCAGGATCGAAAGTCAGACATGGCTCGTTGCTGCTTTCGTTTCATGTTTTCTGGAATAATCGCATCGCCTGTCCGCGATACGATGTTGTACGCGACGTTGTCATTGCGAATGACCCGGTGCTGCGGAATTTTTTACCATTTGGGCGAAAGTAGGCGTTTGTTAGGCAAATGATACTTACAGTACATTTCTTTCGTGTTTTCAACTATGCTGCGTTCGTTTCATTATTTTCGAGTATTTTCTACTTATCTAATGTTAAGAATACGAGGAAGCTGTCGTTGCTGTATAATTTTGCGTTAAACTCTTCTTAGGACTGAAATTCAACAAATGGTTGATAATTCTGAATATATTGTTCTACAGTTTTCAATGGTCGATAACTCAGGAATGATGGGAGGTTTGAGATCTATGTAATATAGAAATATTCCGTAATGGAATTAGGAATGGCAGACGATTGGAAACGCCGTGATTTGAATTTCGTGTTCCTGAAAATTGAGCATGTTTCAGTCCATATTATATTATATTATATTCCATCGATCTGTCAAACATCTTCAATCCAATTAAGATTAATTCGGACACGGTGTACGATAGACCCATAACTAGATTCCCTAGTTTTGGGGTAAAAAGCAAAGGGAATCAGCAAGCGACACGATTACCAGCAAGCTTGTCGAGGAGGAAGGAAGCACACAAGAGCAGCTAATTGCAAGATCTATACACTAATCCGCTATCCACGGAGCGACCTACGTTCTCTTCCGGTCTTGAATACCCTTACAAGCCACTCTCGGATATAGATTGTGTTGGGCGTGAATTAAGGTAAATAGGCTGACCGGTTGATTGTTCTGAACTGGGTCTTTAACGGACTATATCCCTTAAATTACTTGGCAATTATTTGTCTCCATCGAAAAGATCTTCGTATACCGTCAGTATGAGGTAGAAAGTGTTAGGGGATCTCCCTATTCGAAAAGTCAAAGAAATTTTACTTTAATCGAAATACAGGCACTCGCAATAAGAAATATAAGAATACAGTTAGAGATAATATTAGGCACAGCAGATAGACGAGAATATAGTAATTTAATCTGAGTATACTTAGTTTAAAATGAGCTGAAATGTTCTGTAGTGTTTTATAAATATAAGGAACGCGAGAGGAATGGCAGGTTTACAATAAAAAAATGTCGAAGATAGAAGCACTAAATCGGTAGATTAAAGAATGGAAAATCTTGGAGGAACAACGGATATCTTCCTCCTATGTCACATTAAAAATCAGGGGACGATCTTTGTTGCAATTTCCTTCTGCTCATCCAATGTGTCCCTGGTCTCTTTGGGGGTGGGAACAGACAGCGACACTCTACGAACGCGAAATACCTTCCGGGCCGGTTATCAGATCCTCCTTACGATTCGTGACCCTATTTTCAGGCGGCGTTATGCCACCTACACGCCACGTTCCACATTCGTTGCGCCAAGACAAATGATCCGTATGCGTCGGTCATTTCGCCTCGCATCCGCCTGGCAATCGCGCGATCTACAAGCTGTACGATGTACAGTGTACAGTGGGTGGCCAGTGAATCGCTCGTTTGGCAAAGTACGGGGACAAACAACGTGAAATTCGCGCCTTGTCCCGCCCCCCGCCACCCCCGCAGCTAAGATTTAACGGGTTTCTGACCACACACTTCGGTTGCGCAACATTGCTGCGATCCGTCTAACAAATGATTCGCAGGGAACCATCAACGTTGCACTATTTAAATCGATTGCAACTTTGGCTTCGCGGGAAATTGCATTTTCTTTGACTCGCCTAAGCGTCGATCGACTTTTCGAAAAATGCTGCCTTTTGAGGATTGTAAATAACTTAAAATCCTTGGTTTAATGTAAAATTGAAAATTCGAAAGGAAGATGGCAAGAATTTACGTCGGAATTTTGAGCAACACTAGGAAAAGGAACGTTTAATTATACATCGAAATGTGAAGTTCAAAGTTCTCAGTTGAATTTCTGAAAAATATTTGACGAATGAATCGGAGAAGTTGGAATAATACTCCGTTGGAGTATTGGACAAGACTTCCTGGAGTTTTTGAGTAGATTGGAAGATTTATGATGAGACGTAACAAGGTTGCAGTTGAAGGTAGTGCGGTTGCAGCCAGCACTTCCTGTTGAGATAAGTGGACAGCTGAGGACTCGGGAAAGTGATTGCAGTTTGTGAAGCAAACGTTGTCTGACTTCGAAATTGCACGCCTACTGCATTCACCAAAACCGTACTTTACTATCATTTTTCCAACTTCCTATAAACTTTTACTTTATCTCGCTTTCTATTTAGATAAGTTTATCCACATAGGAAACGTGATGTTGAATATGGCTACTGGATAATTCATGGTTAGACTTGGTGTTCGCTAGCGCGGTGGTCGGTCGAATTTGAAAACAGCAAAAATGACGGGGATTCGAGCGATCCCCATTATGTGTAATTGGAGGGGATTAACGAGTCACGACTCCATTTATCAGGGCTCGTAATTACAAAGCATCCCGCTTCTCTCTCTCTTTCGTGCCACCCCTTCTCGCCGTGGCGCGTTCATCGCGTCACTTTACGCTCGCTCCACCGACTGACTGACATCCCCCAGAGGCAGTTTCGCATCTCAAATACACATTAGGCTGTAACTAAAGATAACAGGAGCCCCGTGTCGTCGACGGGGGAGCCCGGTGAAATTAGATTCGAAACCCGCAGACACCGCGGACACCTCGTCACCCTGTATTCGATCACCGCTGAGATGCTAATCGTAACTCCGGGAGACCTGGATCATTTTGCCGGAGAAACGATGGAAATACGTTTTGAAAATTGGCGGCAGTTGAAAACGATGAACGATCATGCGAATTGCCTGAAACCGTTCTTGTTATGTACAAACAATTATCTTCGACTTTGAAGAATAGATAGCTATATATAAAGGAGTAATCAGATGCTAGAATTACTGAGTTGGAAAATACACAAGTAGACGTCTGTTAATCGAAGTGAATTAAATAACATTGAATGGAACATTGAACGAGATTATTATTAAATTTTTAAAGAGGATGACAATATGGTCAAGAGACAAGAGAATCAAGAGAAATGAACATTACTGTAGAAGGTTACATACTGTAGAACCTTACATTTGATTTACTTATTTTTGATTCAGTTAGTTTCGTATACCGTACTTGGTGTGTTTATTTATATAAAATTCTCGAAATTGTTACAATGTCATCAAGATAAGAATATGTGGAATATTTAACAACGTATAAGCTATATTCAATAAGTTCGTTGCAATGAAAGACAAAATCAGTTACAATACTGGGACAATGTTTTTTTCTTTAGCAGGCCAGTTAAACGAGTCCGGTGTTACTGCACAGTAGCAATCGTGGACACGCGCGGTTGATGCAGCGACCCAGCCGGAAAGTTAACACGGGCGGTCGCGTCGATCCTCGGAATTAATTAAAACCATCGAAACGAGGGGGACGTGTATTTTTATCTGGCCCGGTCTTGGTGACACATCTATCTCGAAGCTGCCGTATCACGTAAAAAAGAGGAGTTCTGCTACCGCCTGCTACTGCTACCGTAACTTTATCTTCGCTGCCAATCCCAATGCGTCCATTTATAAGTTTCCTTATAAGTATCGACTCGCGTCGTCTGTTCGCGATCAAATCTGGCTTCTGGATTGACAACTGACTCGAACAAATCGTCGCTGATTGTTGTTAAAATGTTTCTTGTGTTGTGATTGCTCGCGATACTGGTTTTATGGAAGGATGAACCATGGTTCCATTAATCTGTAGCTCTTCGTAGTATCTTTCAAAGAATATCAATATCAGACTCTCAACAATAACGTTGAGCAACGAGTAGCAACAAGAAATGGAAATAAATCTCTAAATATACCTTCTTGCTTTACTAAGATTCAACTGAAATGAGCCACCTCATCCCCATCAGCCTTCTTTCTCTACAGATCATTATCTCGACGAAACCGTTTTCTCTTCGCTTTCACGACGTTTCCAAGCTATCCGCTGCTCTGTCCTCCATACTATCCTTCGCCAAAAAGAGCCAACAACGGCTGCAAGTCAACTTGACGAAACGACTTGCGAACGAGTCGCCGCGGCAACATCAGCCACCGCGAACCGCGCTATTACCAGGACTCGTCGACGGTACCTGTCGCTAGTCGCTGCCCCTGCGTGGATCAGCGGCCCGAGAAAAAGAATCAGAGCGACAGAGAGGCGACTATGTGTCCGTCGGCCAACAGATAGAGACGAAACGAGCAGCCTGGGCGGCGCAAAGACTTCGACTCGCAAGCCGCACGTTCATTAATCTTGATCGGATCAGTCGAGATAGCGGCGAGCTGTTTCGGAAACCCTCCCCCACCAGGCGTTCTCATCAAGTCCCCTAGTACCATCGTTTCAACCTCCTCTTCCTCCACCTCCACCTCCACCACCGCCTCCTTCTTCATCTTCTTCTTCTTTCTCTTCTGGCTCGTATCCTCCATCCGCGTCTCGCAGCTCCTTTTTCTTTCTCCAACTCTTTCCTGGACCCTCCTCTGCACACCAAGGGTTCAGGGGCGCAAGAAAACCCCCAGGACGGATCGGTACCGCAGTGCCGACGACGGCCAGCCGTTTTAATTCCGGCTGAATCGACTGCCAATCCCCTTCCCTCGACCTCGTTCGCCCTCTCCCCTCTCTAGCCTGCATCGAGCCTTTATAATTCATTAAATTCTTTTTTCTTTCATTGCACAACCTATTCGACGTGAACTCGGTGATCTTCTCTCTGTTCGTATGGTTGCATGTGCGGTGCTGTTGAGAGGAGAAGGTACGCTCGGGGTGACACTCCAGGTGTTGCGTGTTTACTGTACTTTGCTTGTGCAGGAATTTTCGTCGATCATTGATCAAGATAAACTCGTGATCTTATTTGCTGGAAATAACAATGTTTGATGAGAAACAGAATGGATTCTTTAGTCGTTCTTAGATGTAAGTTCTGTCAAGATTAAAACTTTTGCGAATGTTATTCTACAGACGTATTAATACTTTTACTGCCACGTGGGTCATATATGATCCACCACGGTTTCTCCTGCGACGCCACGGTGACCGGAGCGCTTCAACTTCTTACAATTGTAAAAATTGAATGAAAATTGACAGTTAGGGCATTTTCGATATAACCGACGAATAGAAGATACTTTGAAATAAAAAGTGCCCCTTTGAACAATTAAACATTTTTATTAGAACATCAATAAAAAATAATGAGAAGGAATCTTGCTCTCAACGGTGCACTGTGTTTGCATTCATATTTTTGAGGGGTAATCTGCAAATATTATTATAAACACAGAAAATAATCACAAATGCTGCTTTATAATCATATAATTGAGGTTAGACGTGTGAACATACCTTACTGTTCTATACAATTGTAAAATTCTAATAAATTCTAATAAATTCTAATTGTAAAATTCTTACAATTGTAAAAATTGTATGAAAATTGACAGTTAGGAAATTTTGAATATAACCGATATATAGAGGATACTTTGAAATAAAAAATGCCCCATTGAACAATTAAACGTTTTTATATCAATAAAACAAAAAATGAGGACAAATCTTGCACCTAACGGTGCACTATGTTTGCATCCATATCTTTGAGCGGTAATCTACGAATATTATTATAAACACACCTTAGAAAATAATTGTAAATGCTGCTTTATAATCATATAATTGAGGTTAGGAATGTGAACATGCCTTACTGTTATATATAATGAGCAAATACTGTTTACCAACATCTTCTATACGTTTCAACAATATATTCTACACGTTTTGCTTGCGACGAAACAACGAATGCGAATGGTTTGTTGAAATAAAGGAAGCCTTGTTATAATATGTCGCTATCAACTGTTACCAAGGTTCCACGGTGGTCACTCGTGACCACCAATAAGATAAACGGTCCATCGGGGAAGAGCGTTGTCTTACATCATCCATTTATTATTATTTTGCCATTATACGCTTTGAATAATAAAAATACTGCCGTGGCGTCCTCAGGGAAACATGTGATTTCAAAGTGATAAATTATTTCTATTGCTACTGAAGATTTTGAAAAGTTACTACATATAATGTTACTACATACTACATATAATGTCATTGCAAAGTTACCTTCAATTCGTCTTCATGCAGCTTAAAACATCATATACCTAACATGAGAAATAGATATTGGCAGGCAAAATTGTATTGATGGCCTTGAAATTATCTTCAAGGTATTCTCACAGATACTTTGTAGGTAAGTCAGATGCTGAATTTAAGCAAGTCCCGGTATATGAATACGTGAACAAGACAGGCATAATATTGTCTACGATTAGAGCAGCGATAATTACTGAAGCAGTACTTTCGTCCTTCTACATCCGCTTTCCTCAAATCCTTCTCATAAACCTCGAAAACACGTTGCTTCTTACAAAATCCATGCGCAAATCCAAATACAATTAGCAGGCGATTTTCACATTTGAGAAAGCTACAGTCATGGCGTCCTGAGCGAAACGTGTGATCTCAGCGCGACAGTCAAAGTGTTAACCGTTTCAATATTAATTCGTAATTTTCTAAGTTATTAATTAACCAAATGATAAGTACATGTTTGGCAAACCACCTGAAAAAATGTGTTTCTATCATTAATTGTTCTTTATCACAAAATCATTTTTCTTAGAGTAAAGAATATTTAGCTGTGAATGCAAATGAAAAAGAAAAGAAAGAGAAAGGAATTTTTCACGAAAAATGAAAAAAGTACCCCTATCACAGAGGATATGGCGAGGCAAAAAATACGTCCGAGCAGCAGCACAACAGCGGATAGCGGTGATCAGTGGGTAGCTCCTTTAATTTCACCAGGATCGCCTGTCAATCCTCCTTCATACCTGCTCCTTATAATTCATTAAAATTCTTTTTGCTTGCCTGAAAACGTGACGGATCTTGTTTTCAATTTAGTAGAGCCCCGACTGTGACTACCATAATGCCCCGCATGAGTTACCCGCGGAATAGCAATGAGTCTTCTCGACGGCCGGCTGGGAGTCGCGATCGGGATTCCTGCGTAGAAACTCGTTTTCGGCCGCGGAGAATGAATTTTGAACGACGGGGAAATTAGAATTTTTGTTCCACCAGCGTCCCTCCACTCTTTTTTCTTCTTCTTGTATCTTGAATAATAAATGGCGCTATAAAAAAAAGAAAAAAAAAAAGAAAAATGTTAGACTTCGATATCGCGCTGAATGAAAAATCGATTAATTTCACGTTATTTTCATTTGCTTGAAATGTACGAAAACATATTACTTTTATCTCGTATCGTAATTATTTAATATTATATAGAGTTACGGTTGCAACATTGTAAATTGATTGTTCAAAGTATGACGTTGCTACGCAGTCGAACACGTGAAATTAATGAATTTGCGGTTTTTACGTCTGTTCTCACGAATTAATTTTGTTCTGTAGCAACAGCGTGACTTTCATATTTTACAAAGCGTTGCAAGGTTCCAGAAGGTCTGCTTTATCTTTCATCGGTGAGAAAATGTTGATTTTTCGGGGATCATGGCGTGAAAATAAAATGATCCGAACAAACCAGGTCCCAGGTTAAATTTGTTGCACGAAGATCCTATCATGTTATACGATATATACGCGGTGTAAATAGTAAATTTCGTGAGCTTCTCGGTGACACGTTTTATCAGTGGTTTACGTGGAACATAGGGAGTGGCCAGTGGCGAAACCCTCTTAGTCCTCGACAAGTATCCCCTTCGACACTAACCGAATTGGGCATTATCGCCCTTCGTGTAATTAATCCTGCGATTCCGTTAAGCCAAGATGAAGAAGGATCAATATTAATCTTGTTGATCAAAAATCATCCACTTCTGAACCAAGCTTAGAACTCTGTTCCATTTTCTATTACAATGTTCCTTACTTAAACTTTACTATTCAAAGACTAATATCAATTTTCTTGTAAACAGATTCAGAATTTGTACGTGCGAAGATCACTTTCTCCTGTTATAGTATTTGAAAGATAAAACAAAGTTCTACTTAGGTTCTGCTGTATAAAAGTATAAATATGCAACAAAATTTGTAGTTTTCTTATAAGATCTCAGATATCTTCGCCAATTTTTGGAATAAAATTGGAATAAAGAGCGAGCAGAAATTTGATACATGGTAAGACTAGTAAAATATGATTTTTGAAATCCATTCGAGTTCCATGCACAAGGTATAATTCGTTGTTACCGCGCGTTTTGCAATTCTGACACGTTATCGACTGTTATCCAGAGCATCCAGCGCAATTCCTTTATCGCTTAATATGCCGTGACGACTTGAAATTAAACCCATCGCTCGTTCGACAAAAACATAATCCGACGATGGTAAAGAGGGAAATCGGACATCGGAGCAGGGAGGATCATAGCGGAGCGACCCATGACGCGCATAGAATCGCCATTTCAAGCTCCTCTTCACAGCTGCTCTCTTTTTTCCATCGCTCCCATTGTGACAGCCCCTCTCGAGCACAAAGCGTGGACACGAGCTACGATTCTTCACAGTTACAGCTTAAAAAGTGTCTTAATCGTGGTGTACTGTCGTTTTAAACAAACTCCTAATCGCTCTTCAAAATGCCTTCGGACTATCTACGTTTCCTGCAGTTCAATTTTTTTCTCGTAATAAATATATTTCTCTTCTTTTCTTCTTTTCTTGTCGCTCTACAACTTTGGAAAGTTTCGTGTGTCTTAAAGAACACCGCGGTCTTCCCAGCGATTTGTCAATTTTGCCTGAACAGTGTCGTGCTCCAAATTAATGACAACATTTTCGGGAAAAGGTCCGGACGAATGAATTGGATTCGTGACGCACGCATTCCGTTTCTCACGAGCCGAGGCTCCAGGATCGACCCTTCGATACAATTAAAAGAAGGGTCCGCCCTGGACTATTTGGTCCAGCCTACAACAACATCCTGCCGTACTCGTCGACCGGGATTGGACGAGGAAAGATCCTTTGACATTGGCCCACGGCTGAATTCCTGGACCATTATTAACACCCTGCTGTTTTCCGCTGGCTACGTTTCGATTTTCATGGCTGCTGCTCATAGACGGTAAGAGGATATTTCCTCTTCTTCAGGCAGAACTTCTAGAAAATTTCAGTTTCCGGTTGAATGAGTTTGTTTGATGGGAAAGAATGAGTTAAATGGTAAAAATTAACATTATATTATTGTTAGTTCTAAAGATACAAATAAAGGATACTCAGTAACAGAAGAATAGAAGTGCGTAATTTCTCTTCTTTGGTTCCTCCACTTCCTTTTTGGCTCCATACTCCTTTTTTCTCCACAACTCCCTTTTTTCTTCTTTTCTGACTCTTCTGAAAAATTCAATAAATATTACAATAATATGATGGATTTGTTTTGAAAAAATCTTGTACCAGGTGTGTAGATAGTTTGACGAAAGGGGGACAAACTTGAAAAAAATTTCTGAAGGATACGCAGTAACAAAAGAAGAGAAGTTCATAGTTTCTCTTCTTTGGGTTCTGTGGCTCCTTAATTTCCTTTTTTCTTCTTTTCTGATTCTTCTGAAAAATTCAATAAATATTACAATAATATGATGGATTTGTTTTGAAAAAATCTTGTACCAGGTGTGTAGATAGTTTGACGAAAGGGGAACAAACTTGAAACAAATTTCTGAAGGATACGCAGTAACAAAAGAAGAGAAGTTCATAGTTTCTCTTCTTTGGGTTCTGTGGCTCCTTAATTTCCTTTTTTCTTCTTTTCTGATTCTTCTGAAAAATTCAATAAATATTATAATAATATGATGGATTTGTTTTGAAAAAATCTTGTACCAGGTGTGTAGATAGTTTGACGAAAGGGGGACAAACTTGAAACAAATTTCTGAAGGATACGCAGTAACAAAAGAAGAGAAGTTCATAGTTTCTCTTCTTTGGGTTCTGTGGCTCCTTAATTTCCTTTTTTCTTCTTTTCTGATTCTTCTGAAAAATTCAATAAATATTACAATAATATGATGGATTTGTTTTGAAAAAATCTTGTACCAGGTGTGTAGATAGTTTGACGAAAGGGGGATAAACTTGAAATTGGACTAATTTTTAAAGGATACGTAGTAAGAGAAGAAAAGAAGTTGGTAATTTCTCTTCTTTGGGTTCTGTGGCTCCTTAATTTCCTTTTTTCTTCTTTTCTGATTCTTCTGAAAAATTCAATAAATATTACAATAATATGATGGATTTGTTTTGAAAAAATCTTGTACCAGGTGTGTAGATAGTTTGACGAAAGAGGGACAAACTTGAAATTGGACTAATTTTTAAAGGATACGTAGTAAGAGAAGAAAAGAAGTTGGTAATTTCTCTTCTTTGGTTCCTTTGGCTCCACAATTTCCTTTTTTCTTCTTTTCTGATTCTTCTGAAAAATTCAATAAATATTACAATAATATGAGAAGAATTTGTTTTGAAAAGGGGAGGGAACTTGAAATCGGACAAATTTCTTCGATCGGCAGCGTTAATTAGCCAAGACGAAATTGTCAATTTCATCATGTTACGTAAATAATGAGCTGGCCCGTAAACAAGCTCTGATAGATGCTTAAAACAAACTCTTAATTGAATTCACACTTAGTCATTCCGGTTCGCTCGAAAACCGACGAGTCATCCGGCACTGATTTTTTCCCTCCTCCCTTTGCCCTCTTGTTTCCACCAATTTACCCCCGCAGCGCGATTTCTGTCAATAAAGCTAGTTTCCACTGCCAAACGAGCGAATTCCTTTGCAATTTTCCTTCCAAGTGGCTAATATCTTAATTCATTGATTCGATTAGCTCTTCAATTCAGTCAGTTATTATTATTTCTTCATTCTGTAAAAAGTTACCATAATGTAAAAAAAAAGAATGTGTTTAAAAATGTACGCATATATCGCAGCAATAAGTTTAATTTTTTTATACAGACGCAGGTCTGCTACAAGTCTGACAGCTGTTACATTGTGATTTTGCGTATGTTGTATTCCAGAAGGCCTTATCGCAGCCGCTATTGCTCGCCCCCGAACCGTTACATTATTCATGTTTAATATCATCAAGTATTTCATCCCTCTGGACAAAAGGCAGCCAGCCATCGCTGACGGCGATGTTAATATCGCCAACATGGACGCGTCTATTGCCATAACAGTATCGCGAACAATCGAAGAAGCAGCTGTCATATTAAAGAAATTGCTTTCGAAATATATCTTCCGAATAATGAAAAATTAAAAAATCAAAGAATCCATGTTAAAAAATATTCTTTGCATTTTTTCTTCCTCGATTATTTGCAACATTTGTATAGATACGTATGCATTTATTATTATTATAATATTGCAAACGATCGAAAAATAGCTTTAATAAAAAAAACAGCTTTTTCTAAGATATGTCTTTTGAATAATATTTCGAAGACCATGAAGTTGTCTCCAGAAGAAATTTCTTCAATCCTTCTTTGTTGAATGACGAGCAAGATTGGTAAACACATTGTCCAATGCTATAAAAACAACGCAAACAATTGAAGAAATAGCTTTATCAATAAAGAAACTGGTCCCAGAATAATATATTCGAATCATATTTGGAAACCATAAAGTTGTTTCCAGAAGAAATTTCTTCAATTTCAAATTTCTTCTTTTTTGTTGAATTACGAGCAAGATTGGTAAACATATTGTCCAATGCTATAAAAGCAACGCAAACAATTGAAGAAATAGCTTTATCAATAAAGAAACTGGTCCCAGAATAATATATTCGAATCATATTTGGAAAACCATAAAGTTGTTTGCAGAAGATATTTCTTCAATTTCAAATTTCTTCTTTTTTGTTGAATTACGAGCAAGATTGGTAAACATATTGTCCAATGCTATAAAAGCAACGCAAGCAATTGAAAAAATAGCGTTATCAATAAAGAAACTGGTCCCAGAATAATATATTCGAATAATATGGTATTTGAGAAACCATGAAGTTGTTTCCAGAAGAAATTTCTTCAATTCTTTTTTGTTCAATGACGAGCAAGATTGGTAAACACATTGTCCAATGCTATAAAAACAANCGCAAACAATTGAAGAAATAGCTTTATCAATAAAGAAACTGGTCCCAGAATAATATATTCGAACAATATTTGAAAAACCATGAAGTTGTTTCCAGAAGAAATTTCTTCAATTCTTTTTTGTTGAATGACGAGCAAGATTGGTAAATACATTGTCCAATGCTATAAAAGCAACGCAAACAATTGAAGAAATAGCTTTATCAATAAAGAAACTGGTCCCAGAATTATATATTCGAACAATATTTGAAAAACCATGAAGTTGTTTCCAGAAGAAATTTCTTCAATTCTTTTTTGTTCAATGACGAGCAAGATTGGTAAACACATTGTCTAATGCTATAAAAGCAACGCAAACAATTGAAGAAATAGCTTTATCAATAAAGAAACTGGTCCCAGAATAATATATTCGAATCATATTTGGAAAACCATAAAGTTGTTTCCAGAAGAAATTTCTTCAATTTTAAATTTCTTCTTTTTTGTTGAATTACGAGCAAGATTGGTAAACACATTGTCTAATGCTATAAAAGCAACGCAAACAATTGAAGAAATAGCGTTATCAATAAAGAAACTGGTCCCAGAATAATATATTCGAACAATATTTGAAAAACCATGAAGTTGTTTCCAGAAGAAATTTCTTGACGAGCAAATAATGACGAGCAAGATTGGTAAACACATTGTCCAATGCTATAAAAACAACGCAAACAATTGAAGAAATAGCTTTATCAATAAAGAAACTGGTCCCAGAATAATATATTCGAATCATATTTGGAAAACCATGAAGTTGCTTTTGGAAAAAGGTTGTTTGGGTTTTTCTTCGCGCGATGATTAGCAGAATTCGTGGTCTTAGCATGATCGTGCAACCTCGTGCTTTCTATTTATACGAAGTTTGCAGGAAATGACTATCCACAGAACCGCAATCTACTCAGAAATCAGCAGGCATGTTAAGAAGACAAATATGAAACAAATTATGTAGCAACGATTAAGTTAGATACTACTTAAATTACAGTATCACGTACAGGCGCATGCTGCACGTTATATTTGCGTAACATACTGTTATTCGGAGCTCTGGGTAGCGCTTTAATTTACCTAATTACCATCATCTTTAAATAATCATTAGCACCTTCTACTCCATCAATCGTAACAGGATTGTGATAATCTGTACCATCAGCTAATTATCATCTTCTAACCGCTCGTACGTGCATTACTTTTAACGTAATGTTGCTAATAAGACAACCATGTTATAGACAGTGATTCCTGACTACACACATTTCGTAGTGCAATCTTATGACATAAGATGTATTAAGTATATAACTGTAATTCTATTATACAATATGAACCGATTAAGGAAAGTAATTATAGCTGCAAGTTCATATTGTAAGATTACTTCATGAAACGTATTATCTATCAGTTTGAAACGTGGAACGTGTTATCTCAGTTTTATAATTGTGATTAAGAAAATAATTGTTTTTGATTAAGAAAAATAATTGTTACTTCAGACATTAATATTTATCACTTGTGAAAGAAGAATTTTTTCATTCATAGATAAAAGCTATAGTAATTACTCTCACGAAAGGTCCAAATCTATCCAGAACATAAAACACATTTTCTAATAATTACAGTTTCAAAATACAATTCCTCCTCATATTCCAAATTTGTTACTTTTACACAGCGGATGTTTATACAGATTCACATTATTATAAAATAAATTCTAAGTCGAGATTTGCTTCATTCAATAAATTTTACAATGAACGTTGCATTGCGAATATTTCATATTGCAAATTTTTTTGATACATTAAATACTATCCACATTCTGTACATTCTTATATCCTTAAATCCCCATAAACGCGAAAACGTGCAATGTATTAATATTCAACCACTCAGAATCTCATTCTCTCAAACAACTTCAATTTCGTTCGTTCCATCAACCATTTTGTCCCTCGGTAACAACCATCGCACTCGACCAACGCCATTCGATCACGCGAATATTGCGGATCGCAAGTTTGTAGAAACAGCTGAAGCATTTAATCCGGGGTGTGTCAAAGAAAACGCGGAAATAGAGTCGGGGAGAAGAGGGCGCCGAACGCTGTCAGCGTCGCGGCGTCGCCAGGGACGCGTCGCCATCCCCATATCCCATCAGGTTCGCCCTCGTCCCCGCCTCGCCGTCTCCCTTCCTTCACAAAGGGGTTGATGGTGGCTCCGGATCATTCACGGCCGCCGAACGCCGACAATACGCCGGAAATTTCAACGAAACGCTCGCAGCCCCGTTGATTTCCGCGGGGAGTACTCGCTGCCTCTGTCTTCGTTCCGCCTGCCAGTCTTTTCCACTCTTGCTGACTTCGTCACCGTCGTCGAACGATGGCCGCACTGTCGAATCATCGTTCAATCCTCACTAGAGGATTATTTTGGATACAATATTGGTTGGCGAAAATGATAACAAGAGGAATATCAAAGGGGTGGTTTATTGTCCTGCAGTTTTCAAACGATTGTTCCATGTGACGAAAAGGAGAGTTTGGTGAGTGGAGCCAGCAGATGGTTTATTTTGTCTAGTTACTGTGGTAGAAGTTGGAATGCAGGTTCTTCGTGTACGCTTTTTCATATATAAGCTAGAAACGGAGAATTTGAAATTTTTAATAAATTTGTTACAAGTTTGAACTAACTTTTGATGTAATTTTTGTTTTAGTTAGGGAGTAAAGTGAGTAGCATTGGTGAGTTTTGTATTTTGTTAAGAAATAAGGACCTTTATTGAGAAAATAGTCAATTAAAAATTTTTGCACATTAGGATGGAGAAGGATACGTATTCAAACTTATTTGAAAAGTTGAGATAACTAGATAATATTTATCTGTACGCCATTTTAAAGCGCCATTCCTTCCAGAATGTATCAAATGACGACAGAATTTCAAAGACATTATACGTGGAACAATTTACTCTTTTCCGTCCAAATTGTTTCGCTTTTTGAGTCCATATTTCGCGACAGAAGTTGTTTATTTAATGGGTAGATACGAATAAAACTTACGGATCGTTGAAATGGAAACGAAGAAGTGCAATTATTAAGATCGACGGCGATCGGATATTGAAGAAAAGCGGGATCAGGGTAAGATATCGATAAGTGATTTAGATAAGCGGAAGACGAGTCGATAGAGTCAAAGTCATCGTGCTTGGAGCAGGCACTGACTGATTTCTTCCTCTGTTCCCGTGACTTCTTCATTTCTTACGACTCCTGCCTTGGACAGGTTCATTTAACGCGGAGGACACGAAACTCTCCACTCTATAAAGAAGAAGAAGAAAAACTAAATAAAATTAAATACGTTCAATGAAGTAAAATAATAATAAACAAGAAATTAAATGTTAGGCGATCAAGCTCTAACTCTTAAACGAACCTTTATAATATAATTCAGCCCTTAGGAAAACCCGTACAAGCACCTTACTATATATACACTTCCGCAATCACTTAACATTTCCTGGTATTGAAACAAACATGCTGTTCCAAGATCTCTGAAACGGAGTTAATAACTTCTAAACTCGAATCTGATCTATTTTACCAAATCTAAGAAGCTGTACAGTACTGAGTTAGACTGAGTTCGTTGTAGAATTATTTAAAACTTGTCTTCTCTTTATTCTTCGAGAATGCTCATCTTCTGTCGAACTGAGCCCAACGTTGGTGCGTCGAACAAGAGAATCTCGAGGAAAAACGGCGAAAACCAGCTGGAGGCAGCGTTGGAAATAGTCGATGGATAATCAGCGGTGGCCACGAGAAGGGAGAACGAGGATGAAGAACTATGGAAGAAAGTTGGCAGGCAGTCAGATTGCAAGTAGAGAATAAGAGAGAAAGAAAGAGAGGGGGCAGTTGCGGCAGCAGCAACCGCGGCAGCAACGTCAGCGGCAACAGCAGGGGTTGCTGAAAGAGAGAACGATACCAGAGGGAAGAGAAAACGTGGTCGCCGTCCAGGGAAGAGAGGAACGGACGATAGAGAAGGAGAACGCAGCGAGTTTACGGCGGGGGAGAAGAGGGAAAAGAGAGGAGAGCGGTGTACGGTGCATGGCTCTCTGTTGCGATCATTAATCACATTCTCGTGTCATGGCTAGCACCGCGCCGCCAGGGGTACCATAGTAAGGGTATACGCTAGTGGTATGAGACTACTAAAGGGAGGACCAGGATACTGCCGCTCTTCTGATCATGAACACCGTGGCTGCCTTCCTCTGCGAGGCCGCCAACCAACGCTACGATTACCGTTATCGTTCCTCTTGAGAACCTGGATCTGGAGTATCGTTGCAAAAATACCGGTCTAATAGGGTACAGCGTTTATCCTTTGATAGCAAGCTTTCGTTTCCTGGCGACGCGGTAGTAAGTACACATTATACTTTCAGGATTTTTCTGTGTGATAATTTCATAATTCACAATATTAGCGCACTAAGAATTTGGCCAATATACATATATATATTGAATTACAGAGAATTTTATTGATATATATATATATATAGGTAACCACATAATCGGTAATATTAGCTCTTCATTTCTGTTCTCTTTCAAAAAATCTTCTTTTGATATGAAATATGTTAATTCAAGATGTAATTTGAATACATTACATGAATTATATATATATATGTAATTCAAACTATATCTTGAATTAACATATTTCATATCAAAAGAAGATTTTTTGAAAGAGAACAGAAATGAAAAGCTAATATTATCGATTATGTGGTTATGTGATATTATATATTATGTGATTACTTATATATATATATATATAAGTAATCATATTGTGGTTATTGATATATATATATATATATATATATATATATATATATATATATATATATCAATAACCACAATATGAAACTAAAATTCTCTGTAATTCAATATATATACGTATATTAGCCAAAATCTTAGGGCACGCAGAAAAATCCCAAATATATATATCAATAATCACAATATAAAACTAAAATTCTGTGTAATTCAAACTACATCTTGAATTAACATATTTCATATCAAAAGAAGAAGGTTTTGGAAAGAGAAGAGAAATGAAAAGCTAATATTATCGGTTCTTCCTAAGAAACTCGACAAATATCGATCTTTGCATCAAATTGCAAAATTTTACCCAAGTTCCAAGAATTCTAGCTGTCGAACAGACAAACCTTTCTATTGGCAATTTTCGTACAAAGAGAAAATGTCAGCGGATGGAAAGACCGGCGGGTTTTCGGTCGAAGCTTCCGTTTTGAAAAACTGGCACACGACGTGGAGATTTATGCATCTTTTCACCGATCTTCCTCAGTTCTGACCGCATCAAAACAATGTCGACTGTGGCATTGTTTCGCTTTTAACCCTTTAGTCGGGTCTCGGAACAAGGATGGTCATAAATAAGTCGCGCTTCTGCCACGAGAGGATTTATCCGCACGTGCAGGTACTTTGCTAATTGCCGTGACGGGACTAGAAAGTTGATAGAAAGAGTTCCGCCGTTCTCTATTAACGAGAAAGGTGTCCGGTTGCCTTTTCCTCGACAGTTTCCTACTTTTCGCTTCCAGTCTGTGTAATGACTTTAGTCGATGCTTCTAGAAAGTGTCAAGATGGAAATTTAGCATTATATTTAATTATTTATATATACCTAGTTCCAATTAAAATAATATGATAAACATAAATACGTAAATACAATCTTGATCCCATGTCAACATCGGTGATCATCAAGTTTGTCAACAGAGCACTTGTATACTTTTAGTAATTACCAAAAACAACACAATCTCAAAATCTGAAAACCATCTAATGTTAATTTTAAATGTAAATTCAAATTTACATTACATTTGAATATAAATTTAAATTCAAATTTCGTACCTTAACTGTATAGACCGGGCACATAACCTTCATTTCAGTTATATCAGCGTTGCTTACACTGTCCATTTTATTAACATTCGTAACGTAGTACCGAAAGTCAGCACACTTAACGAACACAAACTTCCATACGAATTGAACAAAATGCTTCGAATCGAAAAAACTTCCCTTCAAGATACACAGAATCGAAGCTTCTATAAACTACACGTCAGCCACGTCAAAGTACAGGGGAAGTGTATAATTATCATTGTCAGTGTTACTGTGCGAAAGGAGTCCTGGAACAACGGCGGAAACTGTATGCGTGATTCCAGGTCCAAGTTCTAATTACCTGCAGATAAGTATCAGCCGGCCGTCCGCAAATGGCGTGCTCCTGCAGCGACGTCTGAGAGCTCGTCAGTCAAACACGTCAGCTATGCCCGGATGTTATCGTGCCAGCGTAATAACCTTTGTGTCACGCTTACCGGTAACTATGATGCTCTCGAAACGTCGAAGGAAGAGAAACGCAATTCCGATGCATTGATACCTTCCTCTTGCAACGATTCAAACGCTATCGCACGCTAGGGAATAGTTTTCCTTGTCGTAGGTATTTCCAAAATTTTATATCCGTTATTTACATAATATTGCATTGATCCGTCAACTCAGTGTATTTTTCATTTAATACATTACTACTTTCAAAAATCTACATTTCAGATTTAGTTTCTTAAGTATTTTATGACACAAAAAGAAATATACAAAATTTGAAAGAAACATTTATAACGTTTGTGGTCTTAAATGAAAATTATTTGTTAAACGTATGTAAATAATAAAAGTTCTTTCAGCAGTGAATATGCAAAAGGAATATAATATGGGAAAAACAACCTCAGTAAATTCCGTTTATCAAAATCGAGATAAAACGTTAACAATGGTATATATATAATCAACAATTTACATTAAATTAAAATAATTATAATAATATAAATTCCCGTAACATATCAATTTCCAGTTAATAAAAATCAAACAGAAAAAAGCAATTCGCAAGTACCTAACTATTTAGAATTAAATTTAATAATTTCCTCTGGCAAACCTAACCTAAAATGGATTTCAAGTCTCTTGCGACGTGGATAGGATCTCTTTTCCAGCTAACCGCGCATTAGATCGTCAAGAGGTGTGCCAGGTATCCAGGAAGCGCTCTAGAAACATGCACCCGATACCCAGCCACATAAGATATTGTTCTCTCGATGAAATTAATAGTGGCCGTAAGCCCCGCCGCGTAGCATTAATCCTCGCGGCATTAGTGACACTCTGAGGAACGAGAACTAGGTTGGAAGGGGTGCGCGGACGAAACTCGAGAGCTAGCTGATTCTCAGCAGAAGGGGACACGAATCTCTTCGTGTTAGAAGGTTCGAGGCAGCGGCTGGGGGCAGGATATTACGTTCGCGGACCATAAGGCGGAAGAGAACGAACGAAGAAGAAGGAAGAAAGGAAGAAGAAGAAGAAGACAAGAGGTTGGTTGGGAAGAAGCAGGTCGAAGAGACTCTTCAGCTTGTCCACGAAAGGAAGATTTGTGCGGCTCTTCCACCCCCGACTGCCACCCCTTTCGCTGCACGGTTCGTGGATCTGAAATAAATGGTTATCGTGGATTACCCCCGGATGCTGACACGTCATAATGGCGGGGATTCGCCTTAACCCAGTGGCGCGTCATTGGAGAACGATATTTCTTCATCTGTCGGTCATTACCGCGCGATTAATGCCTGGCGACGTTACAAAGCTTCCACGATTCGTGAACGTAGCTCGAGGAGATCGTCTTTTGGGAAATACGTGACAGGGCGGTGACACGTTTCAATTTGACTTTGGAACAGGTGAGTACCTTATGACGACGTTGAATTGATTTGAATTGCAGCTAGTTGTTTGGTATCTTTTATTAAAAATTTGTGCTACTATACTATCATAGTTCATTTCAAGTACTAAAAAGAAAATTCACTTTCATACGTTCGCGTATTTGGAATTGCAGTTTGCAGCAATAAAGAGGCAGAACACCGATATTTAATTTGTATTTCTTGGAAGAGAACGAAAGATCTAGATTATCTATTCAGAAGTGCAAAAGTTTATTATTACGAATATAGGTTGACTATGAATGCATAGCACGTTCCAAAAATCGATTTATTCTTATTTGATTTTGAGTTAGTTTTTCTTGGTTTATTCATATTAATGGAAAACGTAGCAGCCTCCTTATTGCAGTAGCCCCTCTAATTATGTATTTGAAGAACAATCTTTTAGAAATTCATTTCTATCAGTTACGAAAGATATTTAAATCTCACACGTAAGATTAAACAGAACCAGTTCTATTATCACACTTTCATTTTTGAACGATATAACTACGATTCTTGCGTCACCCGATATCTACGAGAACATTCCAATATTACAGTTGGTACACGATCAACTAAACAGATCGAATGATACACGATATTACGAATGGAAGGTGTAAGAGAGAATGGTACACTTATTGTTAGTTGCAAATGCGCGTCGTAGCGGCTGGCCGTCGAACCACAAAAAAGAGCAAGATCCGGCTGACTCGGTCGTAGTAGATATCCAGCCTGTAAACGTTTTTTTTCCACTGTGAGTACAAAGGTTAACGTGCAACCCGGTAGTACCAGGAGAACGCCAGGGATCACGACAGCTGATGGGGACAGAGCTCGAGGGACGATCAATAATATAATACCCCGTCGCCCCGGGTACCACCATGCTATCGTACCATCGAATCCTGGGCCGGCTTTCATGTGCTCCGATCCGCTTATCGTTCGCCTTTTCGTGAACATGTTTCGTATTTTTTTCAGGACGACCGTGAACGCGATTGCTGACGCCCTTCCACGTCGTCGATGACGACAACAAGGAGTCGCTGTGGAAACGGTGGACACAGATGCTTTGAATCGCGATAAGGCGCACCGAGAATAATGACGACATAGTGGAAAGTAGGTCGGCTAATTTTGGAATCAAAAACCCTGGTAAGAATTTTTAAAGAAACGCTTTTAATGGCTAGAAATATCGTGATAGTTGTTAGATGTATAAATTCGAGAGTTCGTTTTGAAAAGCAATACGTTGATTTCATTGAATGGATGGTTACAGAAGGAAGTTTTTGTGTTTTTAGGCATATAACTCCTATATTATAGGATATATATTGATGTAGTTTTAAGGTTGTAAAAGTTGGTAAGCTTTTCTTTTTAGTATGATCTTTATCGTAGGGGTGGCTCAATTTTAAACTGTGCTGCCATCTGATGGTGTCACATTTTATTTGATGTTTATTTGTTTATTTAGATATTTTACTTTGTTCATTTTTATGAAATTTATACGACTTACACGAATTTATATCATATTATCTAATTTAGATTCTCAGGCGTAATTTAATTTAGTCCATATTTAAAAATTTTTGTATATAGTTCCTTCTACTGGTAATGTCGAAATCTGCGATTTTCTAGTGATTTACAGATTTCTGTCACACCATAGGAGGAAAGCGCAGAAGTAGTTTCACAAATTTGCGGTAGGGATGCAAAAATTGTACTAACGTACTCTATAGAAATAGCAAACAATTTCAATATTATTTATTTCCATCAAACTAGAAGAAAATATAATTTTTCATTGAAATTAATTACCACTAAAAAATTAGCTATTGGTTTAAACACTATTTATTTATCTCGTTATTTAGAGACGGGTAAATAAAGTAATTAGGACAGATCTTCTCAACATTTCGGGCGATACATTTATTTTTCATACATTACATTTACATATTCAATGTATATTAATTCATAAATATATAAATATATATCTAATTAATAAATTATATTACAGAATATATGTATTCTATCTAAACCTAATATCTATAAACAATTACGCATTTTAAGCCTACATATAACAATGTATTTTGCCTAGCAGTTGGTTACATTTAGTACCTAGAACTCGTCGTATAAGCTATATCGTTCAATCCTTCGCTCGAATGTACTATACATTGTTTGCAAGTAGCTGATGACTCGTTTCTAAAACTAAAATATCTTCTCATAGGATTGTCAAAAAGCCCAAGCGCCAGATTTGCCCGTACGTGTGGTACAATGCAGTGTAATCTAAAGTCGCGTGGCATGTCATCCGTAAGATACCTGTAGAGACGAGCTTCTGATATTTACAATTCTACAAAAGCCCGGATCTACAGGGTAGATCACGAATGTGCCTATCTTATGCCTCCACTCTTTTCGGCCATTGTCTCCTCTAGGTAGCGAGATCTGTAACACAGAAAGCCCGTTTTTATTCATACGTCAAAACGACGAAAGAGGAGGATAGGGTTAGGTTTAGGTTAGAAGGCTCATTTCCATGAATCGCGGTAATCGATAGCAAACACGGTGTTGCCCATCGTTAAATTGCACTCTGAAAATTGTACATCGTGTTCAGTCATTAAATTACCATTCAGTGCCACAGGAAGAGTTATCCTCGAGATTGAATACGAATCGGGCAATGGTTGCAATAACCAAGCGATAGTAATCGCGAATTAATTGCATGATACCGATTGCAAAGTGATCAAGCGTGCAACGACACGTAGCTACATATGAATAACCGTATGAGCATGACTATATAAAGCCGGCAGGGATTAGAAATTTCGTCCCAGCTACCGAACCGTACGTGACGCCGGAAAACCTTCACTAAAATCGGACGTGACATCGCATGCATATCCGGAATACGACAGAAGGAAGTCGATGTATTGTACGTATGATACTGTCTTGTCCACGGTTCAAATTGTCCGATTTTTAACGCTTCGTTTGATGGATTCTATCGGGCTACGTTACCGTTGAATGAATCAATCTATAACCACAGGTGATTGTAGCATATTATAATATTAGGTTAGAAAATAAGTGATTGCGGATTTTGTCAATAGGTGGTATTGACAATACTATTGACAAAATCCGCAATCACTCAGTTGCTAACCTACTGATACAAACGTTGATCGGCAAATAGAGGACCAATAGTCGTGTTTCCTCTTCCATTAATTTCCAGTGACGTGAAAAATAGAAAATTAACAAGAGATCGGAATTGAATTCGTGGAATCAGAGTGGAAGAAAAAGAGCGATGGCAGAGCACGAAGTAGGTACGGTACTTCGACTCTCATATGATACCAATATCAGAGAAAAGAATAGAACTTTTATTAATACGCAAAGTATTTACAGAATAATCAGTGACTGATCATTGGAAAATAAGAGGACAAAACGTTACATGCTTCTGATCGTTCGCGCGAGCAACAGGCGGAGCAAACAGCTCGCGTGCAACGCAGCTGTTCAACAACGGATTAAAGTGCATTAGCCAAAGACCTAAAAAGACTGGATTTCACGAAATTCCAACGAGTAACAATAAGATAGGCAAACGTGTGCGCCTTCACGTTCTCAGAATCGAGGTCAAAGTATCGACATGCTGGGAATACTATTAGAAAAGTGAAACCATGAAAACGGACAACACGATCGCTTTAGCAAACGTGAGTAAATCGTTAACAGACCCATACACGTGCACGCCAGACTCTCTACTATTTCCCACCAAAATTCACATACTAAATATCATGCAGGACAACAGAATCTTGGAAATTGTAAGGCTCAGAAATACAAAACCAACGTACACCCGTTCATCCTCAACATAATATTGAACACAAAGTGAATTTCCACAGGATTAGTGAAATAGTTAGGTAAGATAGCCTGCTTAGACTTGGCGAAAGAATGAAAATCTTGTAAAAATCATTCCTCAACTCACATCCCTGTTTAGCGTCACGCGTGCACATGCATCCTGGACCCGTACGTGTTTGCGTGCGCGTGCACGACTCGTCTCACTGCTATGCACCACTTGCAGCCTGGTTCACAATAGCGGCGCGATTCGCGCGTTTTCCAGCGTGTAAAGAGCGCGCGAGTGGAAGCGCGGAAGGGCCAACGCCCTTCGAAACGAAACGCAGCGGCCGACTGTCCTTTTTGGCCCCGAGCGGAGAAGGCATTCGGCGACAAGCGCGAATCCTCGAGTTGCGGGGCGTCTCTCCCACGGTTGCCCGGCCGAAGCCAGGGGCATCCCCCGGATTCTGCGATGATTGGACCGCGCGCACCCTCGCCCCACTCGCGACGAGGGGGATGCCACCGCACAGGGCCGTGACCAACAAACCAGGTGCCACAGGCAAAACCCCCGAAATCAGTATTGATATCGCATTATTCGACGCGCGCCCAACGTTTTTTCCCTGTGACGCGGATATTACCGTGCGAGTGGAAACGTTTGCTAGAGGGTGGATGGCTGTTGGAAAAATGGGGTGGGATAATTTGTGGATGGGGGTAATTGCCTTGGGGAGATGATGGCTTGATTGTTGAGAGTAAAAGGGACAAATGAGACCTGAAATGTAATGGATAATGTTAGCTATAGGTTTCATTTGGCGTAGTATGAGAGATGAAATTAAAATAGATGATGTTTTAAGAACTAGAAACAGAGCATTTTGTTTTATGAACAGCATGTACATAGGTTTGGATGTTTGAAGAGAGGACAAGTTTAGGTATTTTATTGTGAATCGTTCACAGGGAATGTGTAAGAAAAATGCAATTTTATAAAGATATATATTTGCGCATCTTATTATCAGTTGTAATTTATTCGGTGTACAATTAAAATGAGATTTTATTTTATAAAGAGAATGTAAGTTTAGATATCTGATGAAAGTATAGGTTTTAGGTTTACAGTTGTATAAAACAAGATCAAAGGTTGTATTGAGTGCTAAAGTGGAAATTTGAGGAAAATGAAAATTAAATGTTGTATGAATATGTAATTAAGTCTCACTTGGTATTGTGTAACGCCAAATGTATCGAGTAAGACTGAGTGTACTACTGATTAGGTGTATAGAATTTCTCTTATGAAATTCATGCGCTGTATACGTGTGGCGTGAGCGTGAAGGAAGTTTATGTGGCTCTGTATTAAGAGAAAGGGACGCCGAACAATTTTATCGTTTACATGACAAATTGACATCGGGGTATACTCGTATGTCATCGACATTGCTAAACGATTGAGTTTCTCCGAACCTAGTGCTTGTCCTTTATTCGCAAATTTTACTCCATTATCTCATTTCCCCTTGCAGTATTTAGATCTATTAAGTTGTGACGTATGGAATGTCCGATTTATATTGATTCATATTTCCATGAATCTTGAAAAGGATTCGTTTACACATGTAAATATTTAAAAAATTAATATCACACACGAAATAGAAGATCTTCAACATTACAATGACATATAACGTACATTTACAAAGATAAAAATATTTATATATTTAATAGGAAGATTCACTAAATTGTTACAGCAAAATCGGACGTTTTCTACACGATGTTACAATTTATACTCTTTATATCCAAAGTTCATTCCTTTTTTTAATTCCCTCAATCTAAATCTCACAATTAATAAAATAATTATAAAAAATCATACAAGAGGAATGTAGTATGTAGAAGAAATATTTATACAAAATTGAAACACGTTTGCCCTAATTTTTATATCAATTACAGTTAACAAAACCGCTATACGGAAATCATACAACGAGCACGGCTACGAAACGAAAGAAAGGAAACAGAAGTAAGAAAGAAGTTGTAACAAGTGGAAAGCATGGAAAAAAGACGTAAGAGAATTTCCCGAAAGTTGTATCCAGTTAACACTCCTGCAGAGCATAATCACGAGTGGATACAGCCCTGAGGTCGTTTCAGCTCGGTGGAAATCGTGCAGTCTCGGCTTCGAATCCCTGTCAACCGGATCAGAGGCGAAAGGGAGAGGGTAAAAGGCAGGGGCCACCCTTCGTCTCATCATCTTTTCGCGCTCATAGCCGGGCATATCTGCTCGGAGCCAGGCCTGTGCTCTCCTCTTCTCGGAGGAATCGCCTGGAAAAGCTCCGTTTTCCCTCGACCTACCCTCTCCACCCTCGTGTCGCCACCCCCCACCCTCACCAACAAAGTCTCCCAATAACGTTAGCCTGCTCCGTTCCTTCTCCGTTCTGGAGCGACGTATTGATCGTCTCTCTGCTCTCCTGAAGCCGCGACCGGAGGAGCCTGACATCCGCTGAGGGAAACGAAGAATGGAGAGAAAACGCATCTTCGGAGAGAGAGAAAGAAAGAGAGAGAGAGAGAGAGAGAGAGATGTGAGGGGGTGGTTTCGATGAAACTGGCTCTGTACAGGCGTATCTTTGTCGAAACTGCCACCAGGGAAAAAATAGAGGACTCACACTGCCAATGAAAACGGTCACGTCGTCAAGTGGTGCGCGTGCAAAAAGACCAAGGCCATCTGATGGTCCGAGGGTGGCAGAGAGAATAGTTCACGGACAGAAGGAAGAATTTGAGGTTCGATTAAAGTAGAAAGTATGGAACTCTGCTGGGATAGCAAGCTGTCTTCAGAAGAAATTTCAATATAAATCTGGAAATTATTATCTCATTGAGGAGCAACGCTGTGTTAATACAATCCATTTGCAATTTTTATTTTCAATCGATTTAGATTAACTTTTTCCTTGTTTTAACGCTATGAGTATGAGAGAGAATTCTCAGAGTTCGTTTAAGATTTGTTCATTTGTTATTTCCTTCGACTAGATTCTACGATTTTAGGAAATTTATATACATTTTTGTTCGCTTGGTCTCTGAACTCTTCCAATTATACGTTAAACATCTTAAAACATGAGAACTCTCTTTCCCAAAACAGAAGCGAGATTGAAGTATAAAAATTCGAAAAATGCATTACTAGAAAGAAAAATGTATAGACAAAGGTTGAAGTGACAGGAAAAATAATGTTCTAATGGTTTCGAGTAACCTGGTATAAAAAATAGAAAAGAATTGCCGAAACGATGTTAAATTCAGGTAAAGTAATTTCCAGCAATCGATATCCATCATCAACTTAAACTCTTTTATCGGATGATCTCCATTAACCTTCTAATTAACACTGACTACCTTCCATAAATCACTCTGCACGCTTTTCCATCATCGTACCTACTCGAATGAAAATAAAAATGTTACCTATGTAACCTGCTACATGGCGACACGATACCATACTATAAATACAGTGGTAGACAGCGTGAATTGTCACAAATATTCGACGGATGGCGAAAAACAAGTGGCCGGGAACACGAAAGCCGATAAGCCTTGGGACGACTTAACTCGATAAATCGGCGACACGTCGTTCGCCACGGCGTAACTTCATCCTCGTATCATACGTCACTCAACCAACATTCTGCCTGTCGTCCTCTACTCACGTGCAATACGTCTTCTCCGAGTTTACCCACGTATCGTTGCTTGTGAGGCCTCCGTGACGAAGCTTCTCTCTTCTTCTCTTCCTAACTTCTTCCTTGCACACCGGAAACATGGAACACACATTTTTTTATCTTCACATTGTTCCATCGTATTTGTTGGTCTTTCAACGAAGAGAAAAGCGTCTTCTGAAATATGACGAGTAGAACACGTCTTCTTTATTTTTCATGCAATAGGAATTAACGATTAAAATGTTCGTATATTGGTATATTGGTATATTTGGTTTATAACACCTAGTTATATTCATCATATGGATTGTAGTTTTAATTCCATGAAGATAAAATGTATTTGTAACAAAGTTTACTTTAAATTCTATTATATATTAGAATTTTTAAATAAGAAAATAAACAGCCAGTGTTTAGTGGAATATCAAAATACAGAAATTGAAGGATTAAGTCTTCTGTTGTATTTGTAAGTAACTTCATGTTTATAACTAATTTTAAAATGTTTCAAACTAAATAACTAATTCCACGAAGATGAAATGTATTTGTAACAAAGTTTACTTTAAATTCTATTATATATTAGAATTTTTAAATAAGAAAATAAACAGCCAGTGTTTAGTGGAATATCAAAATACAGAAATTGAAGGATTAAGTCTTCTGTTGTATTTGTAAGTAACTTCATGTTTATAATTAATTTTAAAATGTTTCAAACTAAATAACTAATTCCACGAAGATGAAATGTATTTGTAACAAAGCTTACTTTGAATTCTATTATATATTACACTTTTTAGATAAGAGAATAAACAGCCAATGTTTAGTGGAATATCAAAACAATACAGAAATTGAAGGATTAAGTCTTCTGTTGTATTTGTAAGTAACTTCATGTTTATAACTGATTTTAAAACGTTTCAAACCAAATAACTAATTCCACGAAGATAAAATGTATTTGTAACAAAGCTTACTTTGAATTCTATTATATATTACATTTTTTAGATAAGAGAATAAACAGCCAATGTTTAGTGGAATATCAAAACAATACAGAAATTGAAGAATCAAGTCTTCTGTTGTATTTGTAAGTAACTTGTACCAATAAAAAGAATTATGATCGTGTACTTTATCTAACAAACTTCATGAAAAATGAATACATGTATTCTAAGATACACGTAAAAGTAAATAAAATGTAGAATCTAGTTTTGGTAAAGTTTGGTACAAGGAAGATGAAGAAAGCCAGACACACTTGACACATAATAGAAGGATTAAATACAAAAATTCTTTGGACTTAAAAATAATATTAAATAGACCTGGGAAGGCACAATATTAATTACTAAAATACAATCTATTTGATAGAAATCTTACATTCACTGTATCTATATTCGAAATGGAATGAAAAAAGTAACAAAGCAATTTTTGGCCGCCATGTTTCAGCGATGGCAGCGAAGAAACGTTAGCGCTAGGGTAGTAGCTGTAGATGCATTGTACATTAAACGCGGCTTCGTTGAAGTTACGATCGGTTTATGACCAACAAAAATATGTAGAACGAACACACGTAGCACAGGGAAAATGTATCTCGACCAGGCTCTCCCGTTCCCAGACGTCGTTTACGACCGACCCGTATCCGTGGTTAACACAGCGACTACATATTTATTGATTAATTCACGCCAACTCATCAGCATACAGCGCAATTTCGACGTGGCCGACAAATAGTGGAGGATGTTTCGTAGTATGAAAAGCCGAGGACAGAGATCGATAGCGTGCGTTCTGTGTGAGAAAAATAAAATTTATTCTACTTGCAATATGTGTCAGTGATTCAGGGAACTATAGGATAATCGCTCATAGACAAAAATTAGTTATGCAATTTTGTTGAAGATATTCAAATTTTATAGATATATATGTCGGCAGAAATGAAATTTGATAAAGTTACTTATAAAATGTTAGTCCTTTAAGGGATGGGAAAATTGGGAAGTAAATTATCCTTAAAATTCTACCTCAGCATATAAAATAGAAATATCGAATTTTAGAATTTTTCTAGTTATCTGAAGTCTATAATTATCTTGAAAGAAATTTAATTCAGTAAAAATGATACCTGTAGAATATTAGAATTATTTAAGGGATGAAAGAACTTGAAAGTGAATTCTCCTCTCCGTTAGATATTTTCAAAAAATATTACAAACTGTAGCAAAGATATTCTAAACTAGAATTTACCTGTCACCAAAGATTTTCACAATTTTCTTCTGTCGAAGGTCCTCCATATCAACCCCATGGAAATTTTTCTCGGAAGACTGTCCGACAAACTATAGGAACGCTGTTCGCTACCGAATTCCATTTTCTACCACGAAGAAATCTTCGAATTTGATCAACGATTACGTAGATGCAGGAAGAGAGAACGTCGTCCATGCTATTTCCGTCGATCTTCGCTCAGACACACGATGCTTGCAAGAAGTGCTGTCTTCGACTGGCATCGAGTATCGTATATCGTGGAATGCTTCAAGAAGGAAGGAACGTCCGGGCTCCGTGTGTTGAATAATAAATCCCGATCGCCGGTCGATTTCCTTTTCCATACACCGACCAACACCGCGATTCGCATTCGTGGCTCGCTGCCCTTTTGAATCTCGGATCGAGTACGCCATAAAAGAATCGGCTCGCTTCCCGTCGCCTGTGTTCTTCGCGATCGATGGGTCCGTTGCATGGATGGATTATGTCATCCACGGCATTTCGATCCACTATGGAATCTTCCTGTTGATCGACGATCAAAAGGGAGTGGCCTGGAAATTTCAAAGAAGAATCTGTTAAATTATTTATTTGGCAGTTTAGGTAGATGAATTGTAGGAGTAGCATATGCTCAGAGTACGCTATATCTCGATTTATAGGTGAAGTCGTGTTTTGAAATATTCATTTATTCTTCGATGAATTTTGGCAGTGAGATATGTGAAGAATTTTCTATGCTTTGTCGTGTATAGATGAAATTGCTTTTTGCACTTGTGATTGACAGAGAAGCTTCTGGAGTTGAAGCAATTTCTTCTGTTGATGATAGAAAATGATTGAATTATTCTTCTGAAAATGATAGAATTATATGATTGAGAGAGTAGGGTGTATAGGATAGAAAGCTTGAATAAAACAGAGTTTATAAAGTGATACCTTAAAATGTAACTGTTACTTAGCGTAGGACTCTGCAAGAATAAGAAGAAAGGAAGGTAACATGCATGAACTGTAATTTTTCTTTCCACCTGAAGTTAGTAAAAAATTTCTTCTGTTGATGATAGAAAATGATTGAATTATTCTTCTGAAAATGATAGAATTATATGATTGAGAGAGTAGGGTGTATAGGATAGAAAGCTTGAATAAAACAGAGTTTATAAAGTGATACCTTAAAATGTAACTGTTACTTAGCGTAGGACTCTGCAAGAATAAGAAGAAAGGAAGGTAATATGCATTAATTGTAATTTTTCTCTCCACATGAAGTTAGTAAAAAATTTCTTCTGTTGATGATAGAAAATGATTGAATTATTCTTTTGAAAATGATAGAATTATATGATTGAGAGAGTAGGGTGTATAGGATAGAAAGCTTGAATAAAACAGAGTTTATAAAGTGATACCTTAAAATGTAACTGTTACTTAGCGTAGGACTCTGCAAGAATAAGAAGAAAGGAAGGTAATATGCATTAACTGTAATTTTTCTTTTCACATGAAGTTAGTAAAAAATAATTTCCATATATTTCTAATATTATCTTTTAATATTTTTCTATACTTAACAATTTTCTATGTTTTATCGTGTATAGATGAAGTTTCTTTTTGCAGTTGTGATTGACAGAGAAGCTTCTGGAGTTGGAGTAATTTCATCTTATTTCTTGTTTTTGAAATGGTACAATTATATGATTGAAAGAGTAGGGTGTGTAAGATAGAAAGTTTGAATAAAATAGATGCCAGCTACTTAAAAATGTAACTGTTACTTTG
This sequence comes from Bombus haemorrhoidalis, assembly GCA_014825975.1. NCBI lineage: Eukaryota > Metazoa > Arthropoda > Insecta > Hymenoptera > Apidae > Bombus > Bombus haemorrhoidalis. The sequence goes on from CM026178.1 coordinate 1,584,385, forward strand.
CGTAGAACTCTGCAATATTAAAAAGGAAGGAAGAGGAAAGGTAAGTTTTCTTTTAAAGTTACTATAATATTGCCTTCTAATATTACACTAATGAAATTCAGAATTAAGATACAACTGGCAGGAACTAAGACAAACAATTTCTAAATTTAAGAAGAAAATTTTCATAACAAAAGACGTAGCTGTATGAAAGGAAGAAGAAGAAGGAAGATTCCTAAGATATTGAAAGAACAAACACTTTACACAGTTCACGGCAAAAATTCCTTGAAACTCCATAATAAACGTGCAACGCCCTAAAACGCGATATCCAGACGGAAAAGGAGAAATCGAGCTCTCAGCCGATAATTTAACGGAGCAAACAAATTGCACGCGGGCAGCTTCGAATAAAACACAAGTCGGTTGCAGCGGAAGCTTAAACGACTGGGCTAATGTTATTGAGATGAATCCGAAAGCCAGATGGGCGGGTTAGAATCCCCCTCCACTGCAGACAAGGAATCGCGATGCCGCGCATTTCCAAGCAAAATTTTACCTTCCACTCTCGTCGTTCTACTCGTTTGAAAAATGCCCTCCGTCGAGAATTCAATTGCGCCTCTGCAAACGTAGATTATACTAACTGCAGCCTGATTAACCACGTCCTTATCGATGTTTTCATTCGACAATTCTTAAGACACCGATAGATAGACATCTTCAAACGAGCATATCTATATTATTTATAGTGATTGGAAGAAATATTTGCATATCATAATATATTTAATATTAATATTAACATTATATTAGGATTTTTATTATTATCTTAGGATTTTTATTATATTAACATGTATTATAGTATTTATATCAGTATTTATTATAACATTTTATAACGTATTGATTAATTAATAAGCTTGATTTTTATTAATCAATTAATAATTAATTAGAGAGAAATACATGAAATTTCGCGTAATTTAAGGTCATTTTCAAATGACTACAAAAATTTGATAGTATGAAAATGCAATACAAAAGGCGTGTGTAACTACTGGCACTTTTGCGGAAAATTTTGAAAAAATTTCTATGGTCGTAGATATAGGGTTTTGGTAGTTGGTAGCATCAACCAAAAGCATTATACTGAATTTAACGTAAATTTCTTGCAACAGGGCTCGGTAAATTTTACAATAGCTCTTAATTGCCTTACTGGCGGTTTTATAGATTCCCTTGAATAAATACAAGCTCTTTAACAGTTAGGTTTAATTCGTTCAATTTTCACCTTTTACGAGCACCTAGTATCCTAGCCTCTTGTAATTAGATTAGGTTGGTTAACTAACACTAACAAGCCAAGCAGAATTTCAATTTCCTCTTCGTTATGAATTTTTAGTTCATAGAAACAACTTTCTGAAAAGTGGTATATAAGTAACAAACAATAAATGTTTTAGCTGTTTTTAACAGCAAAGGATTTTTTACAAGTAAATAAGTCTACTTACTACAGAAATAAACATTGTTCCAACAGATTATAATATTCAACAAAAGTATCAAGTAATCATTGGCAGCGCTTTTATCAAATTACTTCAACAATTATTTATCAAGCAACTATACCAAAAGTTATTATCCTTTAAATATTCACATTAGACACAAATAATTAAATGAACTTATGATGAAACAGTTATAAAATAAAAACCACATCCATAGATACTGATACACCTACTTAAGTGATAACAGCTATACCACATTTTAATATTCACATTGCACACAAATAATTAAATAAACTTATGATGAAACAGTTATAAAATAAAAACCACAGCCATAGATATTGATACACCTACTTAAGTGATAACAACTATACCAAATTTTAATATTCACATTGCACACAAATAATTAAATAAACTTATGATGAAACAGTTATAAAATAAAAACCACATTCATAGATATTGATACAGCTACTTAAGTGATAACAGCTATACCACATTTTAATATTCACATTGCACACAAATAATTAAATAAACTTATGATGAAACAGTTATAAAATAAAAACCACATCCATAGATACTGATACACCTACTTAAGTGATAACAGCTATACCACATTTTAATATTCACATTGCACACAAATAATTAAATAAACTTATGATGAAACAGTTATAAAATAAAAACCACATCCATAGATACTGATACACCTACTTAAGTGATAACAGCTATACCACATTTTAATATTCACATTGCACACAAATAATTAAATAAACTTATGATAAAAGAATTATGAAATAAAATCAGTAGAATTATCCACTTTATACAACATATGACATCCTATGCGAACGTAATACCTGTACATCCCAATACTAACGATGTGCATCAAATAAAATCACGAAAACTCTACATGCAAACATTTGCAGGATCCATTTGGACGTGGAAGGAAAAGTTCGAAAAACACACTTCATCAATCGGAACAAACAAGCGAAATCCAACCCAAACCAGCTTCCGTCACGCTCACATCTGGATATCGAGTACTTTTTCCGCGCACAGCTGACCAGTTAATCCGAATTTCCGCGTGCGAGCGTTCGCGAGGAGAGTTGCATTAAGCGAGACCATAAATCATGGTCGTCCAGAAGAATGGAGGGAAGTTGGAATCTGAGTGACGTCTAGTCAGAGAGCTCCTTGTCGTCGTTCCCGGTGTCCAAGTGTTGGCCGACGGTTACGAAGAGGAGGGTTTACAGGGAACGCGGAGGGTTCCTTCGAGGACGTTGACGCGGGTCTCGCGGGGCATTTTTGCGGACGAAAGGTCCACCCTATCTGAAAGCCGACGTAACAGGAGATTCCGCTTTTCCACCGTCCTTCCCATTTTATCCTTTGTCCTTCATTTTTCCCCGTTTTTCCCTTCCCACCCTCTATGCTCGCGACCCTTATTTCGCGGCCTCGAATCGAGAACCTAATATCGCGCGACAGACGTTCAAGCTGGTGGAGATAGCGAGCGTACGCTAGGAAATCTCTTTACGTTTGAGGAATCAAGAGAGAGAAAAAGATTTTTCGGGGTAAACGATTTGTAAGGTGGCGAAGATAAGATGAGGAGCTGAGTGTTGGAATATTCTATTGTTGTAGATTTCACATTTGAACGTTTGAAAACGTATTGCGTGATAGTTTGGGAATTCAGAAATTCTGCAATTTTGATGTTTAGGAATTGCGAAAATTTTAACACTCAATGATTGAAAATTGAAGAAGTCCACGAATATGATGTTTGGAGACTTTGGAAGTTTGGAGATTTGAAGCTGCGAAATTTCAAACACTCGACAACTTGATTTGACTTGACAATTGGGAATTTGGAAATTTGAAATTTTCACTGTGGGGAATTTCGGCAGTTTGAAAATTTGTCTGGAGGTTTGAAGCTTGGAAATTTCAAACACTCGACAACTTGACTTGACAGTTGGAAATTTGGAAATTTGAAATTTTCACTGTGGGGAATTTTGGCAGTTTGAAAATTTGTCTGGAGGTTTGAAGCTTGGAAATTTCAAACACTTAACAACTTGACTTGGCTTGACAATTGGAAATTTGGAAATTTGAAATTTTCACTATGGGGAATTTCGGCAGTTTGAAAATTTGTCTGGAGGTTTGAAGCTTGGAAATTTCAAACACCCGACAACTTGATTTGACTTGACAATTGGAAATTTCGAAATTTGAAATTTTCGCTGTGAGGAATTTCGGCAGTTTGAAAATTTGTCTGGAGGTTTGAAGCTTGGAAATTTCAAACACTTGACAACTTGATTTCACTTGACAATTGGGAATTTCGAAATTTGAAATTTTCACTGTGGGGAATTCCGGCAGTTTGAAAATTTGTCTGGAGGTTTGAAGCTTGGAAATTTCAAACACTCGACAACTTGACTTGGCTTGACAATTGGGAATTTCGAAATTTGAAATTTTCACTGTGAGGAATTTCGGCAGTTTGAAAATTTGTCTGGAGGTTTGAAGCTTGGAAATTTCAAACACTCGACAACTTGACTTGACAATTGGAAATTTGAAATTTGAAATTTTCACTGTGGGGAATTCCGGCAGTTTGAAAATTTGTCTGGAGGTTTGAAGCTTGGAAATTTCAAACACTCGACAACTTGACTTGGCTTGACAATTGGGAATTTCG